>APFE030918256.1:0-80849 GCA_000404065.3 Pinus taeda
AGCTTCTCTGCTGTTGGCTCCAAGGCAAATAGCAGATCAAATCTCCAGCCTTATACGGAACTTCCTGTGGAGCGGAGGTAAGGGAAACAGTAACAGATTCCACCTTGTCAATTGGGATTTGGTGAAGCGCCCAATCAAAGAGGGCGGCCTGCAAATTAGAGACCCTCTTCAAGCTAATTTAGCGATGGGCTGTAAGATTCTGTGGCAAATAACCTCCGAGCCTAAGCACCCAAATAGTCAGATCTTCATTCACAAATATCTAAGGAATAGATCGATCACCACCTTCAATCCATCCTCTTCTCCTAAAGGAACTTTGGCGTGGAGACTATGCTGTAGAGGGCTCGAGTTCTTCAAATCGCACCTGTACAAAGTACCTGGCAATGGCAAATCGACTTGGTTGTGGAAAGACCGTATCATGGGCCATCCCCCACTCTTTGAGAATAATGAAATAGCAGGAATTCGAGCTTGGTTAAGAACAAGAGGGATCAGAAAAATTGAGGATCTGGTAGAGTGGGACGAAGATGGCAATTGGAAGTGTTGGAATCTGCCCAACATTCCTGAGCATTTAATCGAGCAGTCAAATTTATTCATAGCTGAGATCGCAAATTTCGCCCCTGTCCATAAGAATGAGGAAGACTCTTGGGGCTGGGGGCAAACAGGGGTATACTCAGCTAAACAAGGGTATATACAAATGCAAAGTAAAAATAACCCAGTGCATCCGGAAGGAGTGTGGAAGCTGATATGGGAGTGCTTCAGTATCCCGAAGATTAACTTCTTCTTTTAGACCTTGTTCCAAAACAAAATTCTCACTGGAGAGAACCTTTGCAAACGAAACATCGCCGGCCCTCATCGTTGCGTGTTTTGTAAAAAAGCTCTGGAAACCTCTGCTCATATATTTCTCGAATGTGAATTTGCTCAGAAAACTTGGTCTAGTTTCTTAGCCGGCCTGGAAGTTAGACCTCCAGCGAACAGCTCAATCTCAGAAATGTTCTTGTCCTAGAAAGCCAGATATCCCCATCGCATTGCTGCCAAGTCACTCTGGTCCAAGGTGTGGGTTGCTTTCCCGAAGTATGTATGCTGGAAAGTGTGGCTCTCCCGGAATGAAACTATCTTTAACCAAACAGAAACAACAGCCGAAAAGGTTGCAGAAAAAGCCAAGAATCTTCTAATAGAGACATTGAGACAGACCAGTATAAGAGACAGCACCTTAAGAGATGAAGAAAAAGCATGGTTGGGCGACTTCACTCCAATAATGAGTCCTCCATCAGTCTCTCGCCCTCCCTTCAAGGAAAACTGACAGATTCGAGACAATGCAGAAGGCTTCCAGAAGTGGTGGAAAACTCAGGGCAAATGCACTATATTTTTTGATGGAGCCTCAAAAGGCAATCCAGGCAGGTCAGGAGTGGGGGGCATCATTTACTATCCGAACGGAAGCAAACAGTGTTTCAGTTGGGGTCTCGGAACAAAAACTAACAATCAGGCAGAAGTCCTAAGCCTATTGAAAGCCTGTCAACTAGCCAAGGGAAAAGATCCTAAGGAGATAGCAGTGTTTGGAGATTTAGAACTGCTGATCAAAGCCTTAAGGAAAAACAAAAGGCTCAATGACCCTATTCTGAACAAACAGATTCTAAGAGTGTCCAGACTCTTGAAGGAATTCCCTTCAGTCCAAATCTTCCACATTCTCAGAGAACTGAACTCAGAAGCCGACTCTCTGGCAAACATCGGATGCAATCATGAAAAAGGTATGATAAGTATAAATTCAGGTGAGGCGATAATGGCAGTCATCCCCTAATCAGAGTTGTGAGTTAGGAGATTTTCTGGCTCTGCCTGAAAGGACCGTGAAAGGTCTGCCAGTTAGTGAAATGAGCAGGGTTATCAGCCCTCCGATTCTTCTTCATTCTTGTAAGAGTCCTTGATCCAGGGGAGTAGTTGTTATAACTTTAGGCACTGAATACAGAGGATAGGTGCGCAGCCTTCCTCGAATTCGAATATACAATGCATAAGAATCAGTTCTCAGACACATGCCGGGTAGTCGAACTCTTCTTGTAGATTGGCGATTTTGGATGGTTTTCTTGGGGGAGCAGACTTTGTTTTCGCCTTCCAAATCAAAGAAGTGACAAGCTAGCTCCGTGCGCTTCCTCAACCAGCTCTTCAATCCTGATCATAGAAAGCGGCAGTCTCCTTTCAGTTGTAGTGCGAATTCCCAAGTCTGAGTTGCAAACAGTCTCCTTCTTGCAAAGAACAGGGGTGTCAATATTATTTCACAGGCCCAGGATAAAGTAATGAGGAGAGTTGTATGTCTAAACTAGAAGGGATGGTAGTAGATTTATAATCCTCTTACAGATAATGTTCTGCAGCAGAAATCGCCGAGCACAGATCAAGAATTGTAAATTTGATATTGACTTCGGTCATCCTTTAATAAACATACCCGTCTTGGTTAAAAAAAAAATAGATTTGATGAGATTGAAATCACCCCGCAATATCCATGGAGAATTTCTAATAGGCACTACAAGTGGCAGATGGAGTTCAAGAAATTGGCATTGTCTATTGGAAACATAGGTTTGTAAAAATTAGATAGGAAGTAAAATTCAAGTGAACCAATGAGTTGAAACTTAAATATTAATTATATATATGTCACAAACATGTCCAAGACAATGACATCCTAGGGATTCCAGAAGATGGCGAGACCTCTTGCTTATCCTTATGCAGCTATGGCAACAAATTGACAACCCCTCCCACATTTAAAGGTTATATTTGGGATTGATTCACTAGAGTTTTTAGTTTCTTGTATCATCATGAATGTTAGCTTATCATACCTCCACCTATTTTTAAAGAGCCTATGTTTTCCTTTGTACTTCAAGCCCCATATACTCCAAGAGATTATTTTCATTAGAAGGTGGATTGGTTGAGGAGAATACCTAAAAGAGCAATTTTATTCTTCCCAAGTTGACCGACATGTGTCTTATATCTCCTAAAATTTGTTGATTACTCTTTCTACCATTTTTGTTTTCCTATTTATGAGATTTAGGAGTATCTTTAAAGGAGTGATTTTGAACTCCCAGAAGGGAGATGGAACTATTCATACTTGACACATCTTTTGAGATTATATATGGGATTTGAGATGAGATTTACTTAAACTTTGACTTGATGTTATAGAATAGTGTTGGGATCAGGATCCTCCAAGGGCATTTTTGGGGCTAAAAGCCCATGTTTAAGTCAATTTTTGTAATATTATTGTAAAGACTCCACTTTTTTTGGTCGCAGGTGCGAAGGTGTTATGTGTCATAAAGGGTAGTTCGCCCTTAGTTTTGTAAAGTAAAGTCAACTGTAAGAGATCTACCCATGGTTCGTGGAACATGGGATTGTATAAGAGCCGAGTTCTAAATATTTTAGGAGACACAACATGTAAGGGAGTCATAGTCTTAAAGCAAGAAATATAAGTCTTGGGTTGTAGTGTAGGTAGAAGCTCTACAGTTGAGTGCACAGAGGCCTAGGGTAGAAGTCCGCAGCTGAGTGCACGGACCCTTGTAGTTGTCTGCGTATGGTGAAAAGAGTCTATAACACTTGGAAGATATTAATAAAATGAGTTATTCTGCAGTTTCTTTATATTTGTTTTGTTGATGGGTTTGATATTTTGTGTATGAATTTCCTTTATTATGCTTCTATGATGCGTGAATGAATGCAATTACATTGAATAAATAAACGCAATTAAGAATATCTGATTATGCAGTGATAACTTTAATTATTATGCAAAATAAGCAAATCACTTAGGGTAATTGAGGAATTTGCATGGCGTATTGCCATAACAATGCGAAAGTACCTGAGCCCCAGGTTAGGGCTGCACGAAGGTCAATCGTATACTTTCATGCAGGTATTGAAAGTCATGTTAGAGTTGGTCTTGTCAGTCCTCCGTCAGAGATCAAAACTCTTTCTGCGTTTCATTTTTAGGAGTCTCGCTCCATTCACTCAGCTGTATTCCGCTAGGGGCATGCCATAATCTGACGGAAGGCCCTGGTCACTCATTTATCCCTTATGCCGTGTCCTGCTGGCTCAGCTCTGTTTATTAAAGTTCATTAAGATAGTCTTGAAATCATTTACAGTCTTTTTTTTATCGCTTGATAAGCAAAGAGTCAACTCGGTCATTAGTTCTAGGGTTTGCAAATTGTTGTTCTCAAAGTGCTTCAATAATACTTGCAGGCCAGAGGAGGGTTCAATAATTCACTCAAATGATGTTTCTGAGAAAGAAAAGATGAATTTTCGAAAACTGAGAGAAATTTTTGTCCACAATAGGCCAAGGAAAAAAAACCTCCTTCACTTTTTACACAGGTGTCATGGTTTTAGAGAAATGTCAAAAATACAATTTCCTTGGGAGAATTGATGCACCTCTAAAGTGACCTTGGAAAAATCAAGTTTTCTCCTAGCTTGGTTAGCCAAATGACTTTCTTGATGAGTAAAATGATAACTAGACAAAAATAGCTTTCCAATGAGCTATCATAAGCTCAATTTGGAGTTGAGGAACACATTCACAAGTTGACTGCAACAACACTCTACCTTGAGGCAGCCTCATTGGGCACATTTTGATTAGTCTTGGGAGATTTGATTTTTGATAGGGAAAATTAACTCCAAACTAAAAAATTCTAGTTTGGTTGGAAATTGGACTCAAATACCTTTCCAAAGAGCTATCCTACACCCAATTTGGACACCGGGAAAACCTCCAAACGACTCCTAAAAAAAGGCATGGCGCACTGGGAGAAATTTTCCAGTGTAAATTTACACTGGCGTGGCGCACTGGGGAGGCACGACGCACTGGGCTAAAAGGCCTGAAATTAATTGAAATATTCCTCCAAATTTCAATTTATTCATTCCAAAAGTAGGTAAAGCCTCCATTTTGGTGTTTCATCGAAGTTTTTGCTAGGGTATGGTGGTTTATGGATGCTAATGATTGAAACAAAAATTCAACCCTTTCATTTTGAATTCCTCACATGTAAACTACTGCCTAGGGTTTCAAAACTTATTCACCACCAAGGTTAATATTTTCCATTATTTCTCTTGTCCTTAATTCCCTTTGATCCTTGACTCCATTGTTCCCCATCCCCTAAAGTTGCTAAACCCCTATCCTAAATTCCCTTTCCCAAAACTTTCAAAGGTGAAACCCTAAAACCCTATCCCACACATAAAACCCCTCAAACCCTCTTATATTTCCCAAACAAATCTCTCCAAATAGTCCCTAATCCCTCACTATTTTTCCCTCCCCTTACTGTCCCTCATGTCATTATTTTCTCTTGATGACAAAGGTCAAGCACAACATCAAAGGCATTACAAGACAGTGTGACATATCAACACCTATTTGTCCAAGACAGTTTGTCCAGTAGCAGACATGACATCTGATCCATCATATGATCATGAAGAAGACACACACAATGATTTGCCAACAAAGGTACATGCACCCAGGAGGCCTCATAGAGGTGGCAAAACATGTGTGAAGACCAGCAGGCTGCCCAATGAAGCCTAAATTAAAGGACAACCATTCAGCAGGAGATAGAGGCTGATCGAGAGATTTGGCTCAAAAGGATAAACATCCACTTAGAGAAGTTGTTGGTGAAAGCGAAAAGGAAAAATCATTATTGAGGCATATGGTTTATCATTACAGGGCACGCAATATGAGTTCCAAGGCGCGGATAAGGAATTTGAAGGCGAAATTGAGGAAGGCAACAAAAAGACAAAAGAGGAAAAAAGAGAAATATCGGCTCCAAATCTTGGCCAAATCCTCTTTGGCCCAACATGAAACTTCATAGAGAAGCTCCAGCCCAAATTTCAAGAAATTTGGAGCATTTTTGGTATTTTGGCAAATTTTTGTACAAAAAACAGGGTTTTTCTCCCAGTGCGCCGCGCTATCCGGCGCATGCTTTTGATAGGGAACTCCAAATCACAAAAAGTTTATATTTTTGGATTTTTCATGAAAAATCATGACTGCTGGTGCATGGCCAAGAATTTTGGGCAAGTTTTGAGTCCTCAGGAGGTCAAAAACACCCAAAAATGACCTCTCTGCCCCTATTTTGACACATAGGAAGCAGTCTTGGGAGATGGAAGTTTTGGAGGGGAAAATGAGCACCACATTCAGAAATTCCACTTGGGTTGGAAAGTAGAGAGGTAGGGATTTCTAAAAAGCACACTTGGGCTCAATTTGGACTTTAGGAAGTGCCTCAAAACCAACTCCAAAGTGGCGCGAGGCATATAGTTTTAGGCGCGGCACACAGAGACCCAAAGGCCAAAATCACTTCCGCTCCGCGAAATTTCGATTCGCGATTTTCTCCAAGTGGGACCGTTCATTTAGAATACATTTTTCCCAGCACCTAAGGCAAAATTTAAAAGTCATTTTCACTAAAGGTTGGCTTCTATCTAAGTGGCAAAAGGAAGGCGAGTAGTCACCCAAAAAATCTACGCTACAGTGTTGTCATTTTTGTAACGCTGCAGTTGTCACTAATGGTTGGCTTTTCATTTCCAGTTTGTAATGATTTAAAAAACTCCCCAACTTTGGGTTGTTCCATTTCCTGATATCAAATTCTATTTATTGTATGAACAACCATTTGCAAAGGGTTGGAATTTATGGGAGCAGTGTGGAGGAAAAACCCAGCACTTGCATTGTACAGTTTTGGCAGAGATTTTAATGAAATGATATATCTCTGATTCAGGAGACTCGTGTGGTGTGAGTTTAGCAATTTGTTTCTTCTTTTTGTTTCATATGTAACTTGTAATGTTTTGCAGTTCATTCATATTTCATTTTCAGTTGAATGCTTTTTAAGTATGAGAGGCAGAATCCAGTTAGTTGCTCTTCCTTGGGAAAGAATTCATGGTCTATGTTCCTCTTATGTCTGAAAAGGATTCATCACCTATGCACTTTTTAGCTTCTCATACAGTCTTTCCATTCCATATGATTCGAATTTGATTGCTAAACTTACTGCCTATCATGCCTCAAGAAACAATCTGTGTCTTTGATTTAATTGCTCAGCTCTTGTTGTCTTTTGGTCCCCTACAACCCAGAAACTTCAGTCACTCAATCAAATACCTCTTTTCATATCCATTTACTAGTCTAAAATCAATATTTAATTTGTGTCATCTCAACACATATTTTTATTCTTATTTTTACTGAGTGTGATCCGGAGAGAACCCTCTCCTGTTCGGGTAGGGCTAGCTACCAGACTGAGCGTGGTTTGTGGTTACCCTGAATTTTTCCTTCCTTCAGCCTAAGGTAGATTTAGGCTCTAACAAGTCAAAATAGAGGGTTTGTCTTACAAACCATAGAGCGAGATCACCTGTGCGAAGGCAGTGATAGAAGAAATATAATAACATCACAACCATCTCAAGGTGTAGAAACTTGGTTCTAGCATCCCCCCATACTGATTTGGGTGGGAGTTCGGTCCGTGCTCCACAGTCTGATACCAAAAGGGCTAGTAGTGTAGGGATTTGTTTGGCTAATTAACACTGAACTCGGGTCAGGCCCCCTCAAGCCAACAAATGGTTACGTTGCTGGGACAGGAATCTGCATAAGAGATGTGTGATATCGTATCACTTTAATCCAACTAAGAAGGAGAATGGAGATTGGTTGGATAAAAAAATCCATGAATTCGTGGCACAAGAGCATAGAAACCCACGACTGACAAAAGAACAGTGGTTGAACAGATACCTATATACAAAGATCCACAAGATCATTTTCTACTCCTTCCCTATCAAGCTATATGAGTGGATCGCGAAGCTAGCAGATAGCCAAGGAAGGTGGAAACTTGACTGTCCTATTGTGTGGACCCTGAAGCTAGTACGAAGGTTGGAAGGATCAGAGGATAAGATTGCCCATGCTATCAATCATTGGCTTAATTGCATCATAGGAGGATTTGTGACTGAATTCGCGATCAACACCTCAGTCAGCTATAGCAAGGCAGAGTGATGCTTTTTCAAAGGACCGCAAGGTAAGTACGTAAAATATTTGAATACTTGGATTAAAATGTTGTTGTGCGAAAAATAGGTTATGCAGGTACCTTGATGTTCAAGACTGCACGAAGCAGAGAAACTTACAGGAACGAAGGAAAAAAGGGTCCGTAGTATAGCCCTTTGATTTCACCTCCATGAAGTGACAAAGAAGGGATAACGAAGGTTTCTCTTCAAAGTGCTATTCAGTCAATAAGACAAGGATTCCTACGAATACCACCTCCGCCCACACCACCTCCAACTTCACCACACTCACCTCCAACTTTGCCAGTACCACCTCCACCTCCACCACAGTTCAGTATGGAAAATATAGTGAAGTTGCCTTTGTTCAAAGGCTTGGGAAATGAGGACCCAGACTAATTTTGGTTTGTTGTGAGGGCTGTATGGCAAGCTCAAGGCATTACAGATGATCATATAAAGGAGGTGACACTGTTTAGTGCTCTGCAAGATCGTGCACTAACCTAGTATATTAAGTACTCTAATGATAACCTGAATGCTAGAGTAGCAGACATCCATGTAGCATTAAATAGGGAATTTAGTAGGCCTAAATCTGAGGTGCAGTCGATTGTGGTATTCAAAGAGATTGTGATGCAACCAGGTGAGATGCCTAAGGAACTAGATCAGAGGCTGAAATTTACAATACACGAAGCCAACATGAATTTAATAGATGGATAACATTGTGAGTTGTTTGTGGCTTCTCTACTACCACACTTAAGGAGTGCACTATCGCAGCAAAAGATAACAACTTAGGTAGAGGCCTTGGAGATTGCCATGAGACTACATGAAACTCTGATGCAAGATCCTAATCTAGGAGTTCAGCAGATCCATGCACAACTGAAGAATTTGTGCCTTGAGATGCAAAGTCTGAAGGAGGACAGGACGGTTTGACCAGAGGTACGCGAGGAGGTATGGTGCTTGAAATGCAAGAGTCAGGGTCATAACAAAGACCATTGCCCAGTCTTTGCAAATTAAATTGTAGGAGGAGGACTGATGCTTTTAAGGCCAGAAGCTCAAGCAAGACCTAGCACGGGGCCTGCATTATGATGCGTTATTTGTCAGGAAGTTGGAAAACATGCCACGGGTATCTGTCACTTGCTACAAAAGTATGTACAAGCACCGCAACAGTTGTTCTGCAACTTTTATAGGTCTATAGGACATGATGAGTGTACTTGCAGGAGCTATGAATTGATGATGGATAGAACTCCCGCCTATAGGGTTTAGGCCAAAATGCGACCCCTTAACGAGAATGCAGGGATGGCATGGACAAGATTTTAGGGGTGTGGATGAGGCTGAGGTGGAGGAGGACCTGGCAGAGGTCGAGGATAGTTGATTTACTACAATTGCGGAGGACTAGGACACTATACCTACAATTTCACTAATCCAATGCATCCGTCGTGCAAGTATCGCATGATGTTTGATCATGAAATAGAAGACTGTCCTACGTTGAAATCTAGGATACATGACAAAGGGGCACTACCACCTCCCCCAACTCAAAACCTGTAGATGATGAGGTCTGAGCTGCACAAGGAAGATCCAAATGTAAATATAGTGCTCAGAAGTGGAATCACAATAGGAGATGACAAGTGGAAACAACCAGAAGATAGTACATGGGTTCGCAAAGCCCCAGAAAAAGAGGCTAAGTTTGATTTGGAGCATGCTCGTGAAGCCTTCATGGAATCTAAGAGGAGCTTCACTGAGGCCTCCACCTTAGGAACCAAGGATAAGCCTGAGCCAGAGATGGACCCCTCTATGCTCACAACTTTCCTAGAAACTTGTATGAAGTTACTGCGCGACAGTAAGGCTATGAAAGGGTTACAAGAACTCATCAATAGATTCACTGGAACTGTGCTAGGTGAGCTGCACGTATTACGAAAGATTGGAAAGCATAAAATCATGATGCGACGGGAGATGAGACTGACCTCATAGATAAGAGAAGGTGAAATGGATCAGGTCATTTTGGATCTAGTGTCAGATGCGAATGTCCTACCAAAACAGACTTGGGAGTGGATGGGGACACCTAAATTGTAATGGTCTTCGGTTCAGCTAAGGATGGAGAATCAACAAAAAATCATCCCCATGGGGCGGCTGTAGGGGGTGACCGTGGATATTGAGGGAGTGAGTGCTGGCTGAATTTGAAGTAATATAGATAGTGGATGACAATAATCCCTATCCTGTGCACCTAGGAATTGACTGGGCTAATGGTATGAATGGGGTAATCAATCTAAAGAAGAGAAAGATGATCTTTGAGAAGAAATCGCTGTGCGTAATAGTACCACTCGATCCTGCTGAAGGATCATGCTATACAGAACATGTCCGCAATTATGAGAGTGATGATGACCTAGACTGTATCTATAAGATAACAATGTGAGACCAAGATTGGGTGAATCCCACTGCGGATGGAAAGATTACATGGGATCGCAAGAGTTCCTACACTTCAGACTCCAACAAAGAAATAGAACACTGGTAGAATCGGTTACATGAAATAACTACGTTGAATTGCAACATGATGACCCAGTCGCTGCACTGTGTGTCGTTAGAGGTAAGAAATATTCCTATTTATGATGGTCTTACTGAGGTAGATATATTTTTGGATGCATTTGAAAGGGAGGTACCAGAAAAGTAGAGCTTCCAGGCCTTGGACTGGGCACTGCGCACTATGCCCGCAAGATGGTGGGGTATGCACAAGGGAATATTTGATGATTGGCGTGAATGTAGGAGGATGATGAGAACATGATTTGGGAAGCCTAAGATGCGAGTGATAGACAAGTAGATGGATAGAATGATTCACGCACGCATCTGGCCAAATGCACCCAGGCTTATGGAGAAAAGCCCCAACTTGAATGGGTGCACTTGTTCAGGCATACCCTAGATGTTATCCCAATGAATTGGTATATAGAAACAGAGCTTCGCTATGGGACAGGCGAATAGGATATCTTGCGCGAAGGATTCATGAAGACATTCAGTTTTGAGGAGGGGTTTGACAGTATTGATGAAGCACTACAAGAAGTAAAAGTAGCAATCTTTAGGATACTGCAAGATCATTTAGACCTGATTCAACTTGAATGGGCTACTCAACTGAGTTGCACGCTAGAATTTTATAATGTAACTGTTGAAGAAGAGGATGAGGATCCACAAAATATTAACGTTCCAGAAACAGAAGGCCACCACGAGGTTCAAGGACCGTAGATTGAGAACCCTGATATAACTGCGTTGTAAAAAACGAAACAAGTGAACATTGGTACAGAGGCAGAACCCAAATTCATGAAGATTGGATACTATTGCGATGAAGTGATGGTGGATAAGGCTACTGAATTTCTCCACGAGTACCAGGACTTATTCCCTACCAAGTTTATGGATCTGAAAGGAATAATCGGGGACCTAGGAATGATGAAGATCACGTTGAAACCTGAAGCGAAACCAGTTAAGCAAAGGTCTTACTGTCTCAACCTGAAATATAAAGAAAATGTCCACCTAGAGCTAGACAATATGCTCGTGGCAAGAATGATTGAGCCTGTGGAAAAATTTGATTGGGTAAGCCCAATGGTTGTGCAAGAGAAGAAGCAGAAGGATGAGATAAGGATATGCGTGGATCTTAGAAAACTGAATGACGCTTGTGTGCATGATCCTTTCCCGACTCCATTCATGGATGAAGTATTGGACAATGTAGGCGGATAGGAAGCATATTCCTTCACTGGTGGGTTCTGTGGGTACCACCAAATCAAAATCACGCTAGATGATAGGAGAAAGAAAATATTCGCAACTGAGAGGGGTTGTTTTCAATACATTGTGACGCTGTTTGGATTGAAGAATGTGCCTACAATATTTTCACCCGTGGTTGTTGTGGCATTCAAGGAATTTATTCATAAGTTACTTGAGGTATATTTTGATGACTAGACTGTCTTTTGGATGGTTAAGCACCATGTAACAAGCTTGCGCCTAATGTTAGATACCTACCAAAGATACTGGATCGCACTCAATATCAAGAAGTGTCTATTTTGCATTCCTTTTGAGAACCTATTGGGGCATGTGGTTTGTAGACAAGGACTGAGGGTATACCCCACGAAGATCGCGGTGATACTAAACCTGGAAGCACCGAGGAGTTTGAAAAAGCTACGCCCTACTCTGGGACATATAGGATATTACAGTAAGTTTATCAAATGCTATGCCCAGATCACCGTGCCTATGGAAAAATTGAGGAAGAAGGATGTCACGTTCTGCTGGAACGACGACTTTAAGAAGAGCTTGGATATATTTAAAGAAAAGATGGTTACTGTGGCAATTCTAGTCTTCCTAAACTAGAATAAATAGTTTCATGTACATGTCGACGTGTCATGTATAGTGTTGGGAGCAATACTAACACAGGCTGGCAGAGAAGGCTTGGACCATCCTATCACGTTCACAAGCCATAGATTATCCAAAGCAGAGAAGAACTATTCTACCACTGAGTGCAAGGGGCTAGCTATGGTGTATGCGCTCCAAAAGTATAGGCACTACTTGCTAGGAGGCCATTTCAAGATGTATATGGATCACTCCGCGTTGAAGTTCCTGGTCAATAAGCCTGTGTTGGTGGGGCAAATTTGCAAATGGCTCTTATTGTTCCAAGAGTACGATTTTGAAGTTGTTGTGAAGCCTGGAAATTTAAACGCGGGACTAAGCCATCTGTCACGCATCGTAACAAGGGAGGAACCTACTAACTTGGAGGAAGGATTTCTTGACATGCAACTATTTGCAGTGCGTGTTGCGGATGGTCATTTTGAGGATACAATACACTTCCTAACAACAAGAATTGCACCAAAAGGGTACATTGTCCAGCAAAAGAATGAATTAGTGGTGTGCGCGATAGATTTCTTTGTCATTGCTGGGAATCTATACAAGATGGGGACTGATGAGATATTGTGACGGTATGTACCTAAGTTCGAACTAAGAAAAATCCTCACGGATGCTCATGGGGGTGCCATAGGAGGAAATTATGCAGGGAGAGCAACCGCACAAAAGATTCTGTGTGCAGGGTTGTGGTGGCCAACCCTTCATCAGGATTCAAAATCATATTGCAAGGTGTGTGATGTATGTCAAAGAACATGCATGCTATTACGAAGGGATGAAATGCCTTTGAATGCACAAATGATGTTGTAGTCCTTCGAGAAGTGGGCAATAGATTTTATAGGAACCATTCAGCCACAAGGGAATATAGGAGCATGGTACATTATCACTGCGACGAAGTATTTGACTCATTGGGTAAAAGTGCAGCCGGTGAAGGATTCTATGGGCACGACGACCATGAAGTTCCTATTTAAGAATGTATTGACGTGATTTGGATGTCCAAGGATCTTGATGAGTGATTGTGGTACACACTTCCTAAATGAGATAATCAGCACACTAACAAATGAATTTTAGGTATATCACCATAAGAGCACACCTTATAACCCACAGGTTAATGAGACAATGGAGGCATTCAACAAAGTGTTGGAAAACGCCCTGACCAAGGTTTGCAATGCTCAACGAAGTGATTGGGACTAACACATAACTACAATATCGTGGGCTTATCGAATGACATGCAAGAAGTTGGCGGGACAAACCCCTTTTAGGCTTGTCTATGGTGTGGAAGCAGTAATGTCTATGGATTACATCGTACCTAGTCTACGCATAGCAATGCTCACAGGGATGATGGATCATGGAGCCTTGGAGGAGAGGCTCGCATCGCTGGATGAGCTCGAAGAAGAAATATTTTTGGCTGGATTTCACCAGCAGGTCCAAAAGTAGTGCGAAAAGGCATGGCATGATAGACACATTAAACTGTGCACATTTAAGGTAAATGATATGGTTTTGTTATATGATAGTAAGTTTGATAAATTTCCAGGGAAATTCAAGATGCACTGGTTAGGGCCTTATGTTATTAAGGAGATTACTGATGGAGGAGTGGTATAGCTGGTCAAGTTAAATGAAGAACCCTTCCCAGGAAAGGTGAATGGCAATCACTTGAAGCCATACACCGGCGGTCTGACCATGTGACTAAATGAAAGTAACATAGTATTAGTGCTCCAGGTAGATGAAAGGAGGTGTGGGACTATAAACTACACTGCCTGGGTGGGGGAGCTATGTGATTGGAAGATGGTGAGAAGCACAGATGTGTCACTGGGTCCGCGACAGGATGGAGGGAGCTACGCTACCCTGGGAGAAATCATGCAGGTCAGCTGGAAAGTGACTGTTAAAGTCATTGTTCATGAAAAGACGATAGAAGTGAGGCCAAATGGAGCGGGCGACTGGCATTTAAGATGAAATTTATGGCTTAGATCCTTGAAAATCTACCGCCAATCCAGAATTAATGAACTTATTTTGGGGGGAACGGTCGGATTTGAATTCAAAATTCCCTATAAATTACAAGTGGTTATCCGTCAAAAAACACTTGGCATTTTGAGTATTCAATTGTTGAGTTGTCAAACTCCTATGGACCCATAGTTCTTCGAGGCTCTCAAAAAGACTCCTGCATTTGTGAACTTACCCAAGACTTCGCGCACACTGATAGAGAGTGTTATGTCAGCACCCCCAGAAGTTATCAATGCACAACAAATAGTAGAGGAGCCAGCATAGGAAATGGAGAGAGAGGCTGAAGTAGTTGCCTTGGAAGTAGTTGAAGTATTGGCAGAGGTCCCTAAATCTCCAAGAACATCGAGACCAAAGCCAACCCCAACCAAGGAGACCATGAAAGACAAGAAGGGCGAGCAGATTGCCATACCGGTGCACGTGTCACCAAGATGAAACCCACCAAAGCCCACTGCCGAGGAGAAAGGCAAGACTATAAACCTAGAAGCAGAAGAGGAGGATATCGATGAAATTCCCATGGATGATGAGGAAGTGGGAGTGAAAATATAGGAGGTTGAAGCCCAGGGTGTGGACCCTATTACATAGTTGCCAGAGTATGTCCCTCCATGCAAGCCTAAGTCCAAGGTCCCAAAGGACATTGATGAAAGTAAGACTCCCCTGCAAACCCCTCTGCTACTAGATGAAATCACTTGTGACGGTCCACGTTTGGCATGAGTACCAGTTTTTAAGCTCGAAGACTAGGATTTTGCGGATGATAAGAAGTTCCCGCACCTGGCGACCGAACAATTGATGCACTGCATCATTGACACGAATACAGGGATGACTGCATTGGAGCCGTAAAAGTGGCTCAGAGGAGTAGAGAAGGCAGGAATATTACTCAACTTGCTCTAGGTGCCACACTATAACCGCACCCTCATGATAGTTTTGGTTATCAAGTAGTTGTTGTGCTTGGTACATGATGGGTGTCCGTGGCTGGAGGACCCAATACCCACCACTGATATGTTGATTCACAGAATAATGTGCCAACTGTATACAAACGAAAATCCAACTATGATCTTTGGTAGCAAGGGTGGCGAACTGGTGCTCGCAGAATCAATGAAAGAGAAGTTCAATCTGGTGAAGAAGCTGCACGGTACGCTATTTCCAGCATCTGCGACCCCATTTTGAAGGTGGAAACAAAGATCTTTGTAAGGAAGGTGATGCAGAAGTGCCCTGTTGATGAGGTACTGGCGCTTGTCATTGCACTTGCACAACAGTGCGCAGAAGGAGTCCAGTTTAACTGGTCAGACTACCTTCGCGGAGAGTTCCTGGTGAACTGCCGCAAAGTGAAAGAGAAAAGTAAGATGTTCCACTATGCATAGCTCATGCCATTGATTGTGCTCATAGCATGGGAGCTATCAGAAGATAGCAAATTCCCCTCAATCGCACTAGACCTTCTTGAAGCAATGAAATACGCTTCGCTATGGGTGACCAAGGATGCAAAAAGCGTTCGAGATAGCAAGATCTTCTAGATCTTGATGGAAATGAATATCGGGATGGCAATCAATCGTAAGTCGTGATTGTCACCCATGTTATATGCTAACCTACAGAGCTATGCCGAATTTAAAGCTGACTTCCATCAGATATCAATCAGGGTGCGGAAGGACCCTGCGCAGAAGTGGTAGGATTTTCTGTACCTAGCCACAGATGATACCATCAATGCGGTGTTGGATAAATGGCTAGTGGAGTGACTCACCATCACGGACTTGGTGGTGGGTGGATGCAACTCCACCACACAAAAGAAGAAGGAAGAGTCCAAGCTGAAGAGGGCGTAGTTGGTTGAAAAGAAGAAGAAGGAGGCTGTTGAGAAGGCCTAGGCTTAAATGGGAAAGGAGGCAGGAAAATAGACAGGTGGCACAGAGCGGGGCTCTGGCGCGTGGTCGCCTTCACCTGAGACGAGGAGGAGAAAGAGTAGCATAGTGTGGACCGTCAGGAGACATTTGATTGCATTAAACACCCGAGAGAGCTAGAAAAGGGAGGGTCCAGAAAGAAATACAAGACTACCAAGACCTCGCTGGACCCTATCACACTATCGGAGGGTGACTTATATGACACCGGTGGCACAATTTGAGATGTCACCACAGAGCAACAATTGAAAAAGTAGCAGCAGATCATCCTAGGGTCCATCCAGACTGGACTACATGAGTTGTAGACCTGTGCATCACAAGTTGGTACGGTGTTTACCAACTTGGCTATCGGCGCGTCAGAGGTTTCCAATATGTTGCACACGAAGGCTTCCAATGTGCTAGTGCTGCCGGATGGAGCACTGACAACAGAAAATGAGGCTAACAGGCCCACTATCAGTGCCTTGAAGGGAGTGAGATAGAACCTGGTAGTGCTCCCGCGTGAAGTGCTCCACCTCTTGTAGGATGGAGTCATTACAGAGATAAGGGCCCATGAGCACCACGCCCTCTAGGTGATTAGTGAACAGAAGATAAAAAGCAAGCAGATAGCCTTGCAAAGGAATGCTGCCATTGCCGCTGAGGCTGAGCTAACCAGTTAGAACAAGAAGATCCTACAGGTCATGGAGGAGGCATGCAAAATGGTCTTGAAATTGGTCATTCCAGAGGAGGAGCCAGTTGAGGTCCGTATCCAAAAATTGGCCACAGGGGTGCATGACACTCAGACAAAGATGGCGTGGGTTTAGTTGGAGCTGAACCTACAAATTACAGAGCTCTAGTTGAGGGCTCAGCCTTCAACACCACCAGAGGTAAAGGAACATCAAGTGGCTGTTGTCACAAAAGCAATCATAGTAGTGGACAATGCAGTAGCAAACTGCACACAGTTGTTTGAGCAATCGTTTGAGGTCCTAACCGGCTTATAGGAGGACCCAAACATCTAGAGGCTAGAGACGGAAGTGCATGAACTCCAACAATGCTACGATGAAGTTAAGGGCACAGTGCGAACTGTCACGCTGACACAGAGGTTAGCCAAGCTGCAGGAATCCAAGCAGTTGAAGGAACTGGTGGACACAACGTTGCACAAGGAAGCAGTGCTGAAGGCGCGACTAAAACCCTGGATGGAGGAAGCTTACAGAGTCACAGGAAACATTGAAGGCAAGCTTGTGACTCTGCAAGCGATGCAACAACAACTTTAGGCTGATAGTGTAGGGGCAGTAACCGAGAAAACAATTGAAGATGCAAAGTAGGTAGCAACTCAGTGCACAATTGAATATGCGGTCATTAGCGTCGAGCTGGATGGGCTTTGCGCAAAGATATCTGCACCTACCAAGTGACTCGAGGGCGAGTCACGATGTTTTTGTTGGGGGCTTGTTGGGAGTGGGATTCCCCAAGGGCAGTTTTGGCGCTAAAAGCCCATGTTTAAGTCAATTTTTGTAATATTATTGTAAAGACTCTGCATTTTGTGGTCACGAAGCGCGAAGGTGTTATGTGTCATAAAAGGTAGTTTGCCCTTAGATTTGTAAAGTAAAGTTGGCTGTAAGAGATCTACTCATGGACCACGAACCATCGGATTGTATAAAAAGAGCTAAGCTCTAAATAGTTTAGGAGACACAACACTTAAGAGAGTCATAGCTTTAGAGCAAGAAATCTAAGTCTTGGGTTGTAGCATAGGTAGAGGTTCTGTAACTGAGTGCGCAAAGGCCTAGGGTAGAAGTCCGCAGCTGAGTGCGCAGATCCTTGTAGCTGTGTGCATAGGGTGAACAAAGTCTGTAACACTTGGAAGATATTAATAAAAGGAGTTATTCTACAATTTCTGTATATTTTTCTATTGATGGGTTTTATATTTTGTGTAGGAATTTCCTTTATTATGCTTCTATGATGCACAAATGAATGTAGTTACATTGAATAAATAAATGCAATTACGAATATCCAATTACGTGATGATAAATTTAAGTATTCGAAAAAATAAGAAAATCACTTAGGGTAATTGAGGAATCTGCACGGCGCGTTTCCATAACAACATGAAAGTACCTGAGCCCCAGGCTAGGGTTGCGCGAAGGTCGATCATATACTTTCATGAAGGTATTGAAAGCCAGAATAGAGGGTTTTTCTTACAAGCCCTACAACAAGATCACCTGCGCGAAGGTAGGGATAGAAGAAATCAAACGACATCACAACCATCTCAGGGTGTGGAAACTTGGTTCCAACATCCCCCCATACTGCTTCAGGTGAGACTTTTGTTCGCGCTCCGTGGGCTGATTCTGAAAGGGCCAGTACTGTAGGGATTTGTTTGCCTAATTAACGCTGAACCTGGGTTAGGCCCCCTCAAGCCAACAAATAGAATTAAGGTCTTTACCTTTCCATGATTTAATATTGTTGTTAGGTACAAATCTCTAGATCCATATCTTCTACTTCTCCATTACTCTAGATCATTCTTCGATTTAACTATAATGATTTCTTGAATGACTAGTTTTAAATTTCTTTAGGAGTGCTCAAAGAGGTAGCCATGTTGATATTTGGATCTTGACATTTCTCTTCCTCGTGCATGTTCAGATCTAAGTTTTTGATAGTATCCAATGAAGCAGACTCTTGATTTATAGAAGCGTCTAGATTGGAAAGAGGATCAAAATTTTTGCTAGTTTTGGGGTTCTTACTCAAGTGTAGGGTTGGAGGAATGCATTGATTCCATTCGCAAGATGGGGGTTTGGTGAATATGTCTAAGTCCTTATTCTCTTTCAGGATATGGGTGGTATCGCCAACTAAAATAGGGAAATTTATGAACAAATTCCGATATTCACGACACCTTCTACATAAAAAATGAATGTGCTCATAGTCTATGATTTGCTTCCAAATGGTGTGATGATAACATATATCTATCGATTCTAGAAACAATTATGCTATAATCATATAGAATCATATTTGTGTCTAGTAAATACAACTAGATTGTTTGTGACTTCAGAGAATTTGAAAAATTCACTTAATGCATTGTCTATGCCTTCCAAAGTCTTTTCCTCCTAAAACTCCTCGACAAGGAATACATACAAATCAAAACAAGAGAAGCTTTGTAATTTTTCTTATCTAGGACAAACCTGTCTATCCATAATCTCAAACACAATCCAACTAAGTTGAAGAAGTAGGGACCATTTTCAAAGATGCATATTTTTCCTCTTGACCAGCGAAAATGACTGTGAAGAAACCCTTGGTTGTAATTCTATCTTGAACTTTCACTTTGGCTTCCATTTCTACTAGATCCACCAAATGAGGGTATTCTTCCTAAGACCAAATCCCCAAAAATTTTGCAATTAGGGTATGATATTTCATGTATTGTATATATTACCCAATTTTGATATTTGGGGTCAAATGCAACCTTCGATAAGAAATGTCCTATTGTGCAAAGTTGTGCTTGTGGTTTAGCCTGATTTGAGGTAACCTGACTAGATTCCCTAGTTTTGATGAGGATTGGATTCAAGGTGTGTCAATTCTTGGCTTGGTTGCATGATGCCCCAATTGAATTCCACCTAAAACTATATTACAATAGAAGGGAGTGTCACTCCCCTACATCGCTTGCCATGAGTGATCGAGTCAAAAACCATGTAAATGATGACCAATGGGTACGGATTTTCAAGGGATTGGTTTGATAATACTAAGGATGGTAAGTGTTGAGCATATATTTAGTGATACAAAATAAAGGCGATCCATCCCTTAAAGGACACATTGGACATAGTTAATTGATCACAAAATCCATAAATTGGCACTAAAATTTGAAGTATTTTGGCCAAAGAGTAATGGAAAATCCAAAATTTAAGATCCCTTCTTAAAATAAATATTTGGTCCATAATTTATTACTCTAGAGTAAAATTAATATTATCCATTTACAAGAGATAAAAATTAAAATAGTATACTTGCCTTAAAGCATTGATTCATTCATATTAAGTCCAAATTACCATTTCTCTTATTTATGTTTTAAATATATATTGATGAGTATGGTCCAAAAACTTATCGAATCAATGACAATGTTCATGTATTAATTAGAAAACAAAATTGATATGAGCTAGGAGTACCAATTCACTAGTTGTGGAGATTTAAGACAACCAATTTAGTGACAAGAGATTCAAATGTTTCACTAGTTGTGGAGAGTTAAGGCAACCAATTTAGTAACAACAAGAGATTCAAATCTTGGTCAGCAAACATTGTGACATTGGAAGGTAGCATTTAATAAAAATGTTTATAGCTCTTATTACACTCTGTTATCATTTGATTTAATAGAACAAGACAGTGCATACTAATCACTATACATGGACAATATTAATTCAAAAATATGCCAAGTTTCACAAGCACCCTATACATGTCAAGACACTCCATCCATTGGATGGAGCGCAAAAAAAACACTATACATGAAATTTATAGAAAATCACAACAAATAATTTATCATCAAAATGGTGACACTTGTGACCAAGTGGTATCAATATTATTTGTAGGTTCTTTTGGAGTCATCAAATCCATTTTATAATTAATAATTTCAAACTAAACCAATTTGGTCCATCATCAAAATAAATATAGTATTAGTATTCTAATTTTCATCTTTATTTTTAAAAATATTATAACATATGAGAAAACTAAATTCCTAATTTATTCCTAATTTTTGTTATAAATTTAATTATCATTCATAATAAATATGTTTAATCAATGTATTATGTAATTTACTCTATTACCTTCAACATGGCTATTCTAAATAGTTGTTGACATATCCAAAGAAAATTCATTAATTTCTATAACTTTACTAAAAACATTTATAATATATAATATATATATAATATATATAGATATATATATAAAGATGGACCATTCTAGTAAACATATAAGTGGAGCTTTGTGAGCTAAATGTTATCCTATATGGAATGGTGAATTTTGATCAAAACCATTTCTCATAAAAGATCTCAGAATATGCATAACATGAGGTGGGTGTTGGAGTATTATTTACCATGGAATTGAATTCAAAATCTCTAGCCTCCTTTTCGGTTATCATGGCATGGATAAGGCGATTGGAATTTGGGCCCAATGTTGGGAAAATGAAAGCAACCTTTGTATTAACAATGATGATGAGTATGGTATCGTCACTCTAGGAATACCCACGTGGGTTTCCAATTTGTTTCAACTAAATCTAGTTATCAATGTGACAATGGCTTAAAATTGATGGGAGGAGAGAGCTTTCAAGAGTATTGAAAAATTGTTGTTAACATAGGCACTTTAAGTGAAGAATATGAGGGTTACATGGATCCATTTTCCTGGAAAAATATGTGGTTGTTCGAGCCAAAATTTTTCAGATCTCAAGATACTAGAGGAGGATTTACAGAGAAGGAAAAGTTATAGGGAAAAAAATTTGGTCATTAAATTCAATTGAAAACATTCAAGGTGAGTGATGAATAGGTTTCAAGTTTATATATAGTTTGTAAAAACAACATAAAATTGAGAAATGGTCGTGCCACTTAAACAAAAGAAGGAAGGAAGGAGATACCATGGGGATATGGGAATGAACTTCTCACTTCCCTCGCGAGGTTGAGAAATGTGAGCACTCCAAAGAGACTTCGCCAGGTTCAATACTTACCTTTTCTATCCATAGCTAACACAACCGAAAACACTGATTAGGCTATAAAATTATTAACAATGGAACTAACTCACTATAAAATTATTAACAATGGAACTAACTCACTATAAAATTATTAACAATGGAACTAACTCAAAAATTGGTAGTGGGTCTTTATATAAATCCATATGAAGGTCGTGTGAGGATGGGATGGTTAGCATTCCACAATAGGCAAATATGAACCCTCGTTATCTCAAACATAGCCCCTAAATGTTACAATGCATACAAAAGAATACAAATTGATTTCATTGAAGAAGAAACTCTAACCTGAAGAAGAGTGATAGGAGAATTGGTAGCAAGCTTATAGGTCATCGTGTAGGTGAACATCCAAGTAGGGATGAGGTGGATGGAACTCTCTGAATTCCTATAGAGAAACATTGACATTGAATTCCATAAACAACAAACCTTCATTGGTGCAAGCCTTAATTAGGTTATTCAATTTGTCACTCATTTTATCTTAACACTAAGAATCCTGCAATTTAGGACATATATTTATCATACTTGTCCTTGTATATCTCATTTGGATTATATTTATCCTTACATATAGGAGTCTTGAAGTAAATTATCTAGTTAGTAGGATTATAATTTTATTTGACATGTTCTGTAGTTTTATAAATACAATATGCATATCATTATATATGCATATCATTATATATATATATATAATATATAAATATAATATATACACTAAAGATTTTAGTGTAAATAGTAAGTTTAATGTATTTATTATTAAATTTAAAATATTAAATTGGAAATTCATAATTACTACAAATATAATATAATTCTTTTTAATTTAATTTTAGATATAATATATTTTATTATTTATTTTCATGAAATAAATTGTTTATAATTTTATTAATAAAAAACAAAATTACAATAAATAACTGTGTACCACATCCTAGCCCACATCTTCCATATTATATTGTAGAGCTCTACAACCCTGTCTTATCATCCATGCAATCCACACTCATGTCTTTCTATTTATTCTTCTATTAGCTAGAGGAAACATGTCTAATTAGCACATCCTTATCTAGATTCCAAAAATATTTAGGAATCATATGGGTAACAACAAGGTTAAACAACTAACCTTGATGATGCCTGTTGAATATTCATGAACTTTGCAATGCGAATAAGTTTAGTGGTTCACATATTTGTACTACTATATTATAATTTATTAATAAAAACAAAATTACAATAAATAAATGCCAGCCACAACCTAGCCCACATATTTCATATTAGATTGTAGATCTCTACAAACCAACCTTATCATCCTTACAATCCACACTCATATCTTTGTATTTGTTTTCTATTTTCCAAAGGAAGTTAATCTCATTAGAACATCCTTATCCAGATTCCAAAAATATCCTGGAATCCTATGAGCAACGGTCAAATGACTAACCTTGTTGTTGTCAGTTAAATATTCTCAAACTCTACAATCAAGATAAGTTCAACAATCTTGTTCACATATTGGTAGTCCTTTATTCACTGCAGAGGAACTAATCCTCTCAAAAGACCCATTTCACAAAAGAGCTTCAATGCCTTCTGCTTGCAAAACTTGTAGCCATGATAAACATTTTCCCTAGGTTTTACATCCACCTTCCTCCTTTGGTAGACATGATTTATGCAACCCCAACAATTCTCAGTAAGAAGTAGGTAGTCAAGAGGATCGAAACTCCTCCTCTTAACCATAATCTATTTTCTCTTCACCACACTCTGTGAGGAGAAGCATCCCAACACACTGTCAATTTCGAGTGCTCGACTCTTCCTGCCATAACAAATGATGGGATCAAGATCTAGAATCCTCTTGGAAGAGTAGCATTGTGAAATTCATGTGTAGTTATAGATTTCAAATTATGTCTTATTCCTACTATGGCTTGAATTTATTTAGATTACAAATTTTGGGAATATTTTATAATTGAATATATAAGAGAAAAGTCAAACAATTTACATATTGATATAGTTAATGTAGATAAAATTTTAGAATATTTATGTAGAAATTTTATAGAATTGAAATTGCTCAAGCAATTTAATCTAAAATCAAGCGACACAATTCTACTCTACTGATCTGTTGAATGAAATTCACAATTTAGAATAACATGCATAGACATGAAATAAGAAAAACGAAATATACATAGTGATTTCTAGGGGAAACCAACTCGGGAAAACCCCTAAAGCCTCTTTGCATTAATCATATGAATAAAGAATCTGTTACAATTGCTAGCTCCAATTGCAAAAGAATAATTGTTACTTTCTACTCAATGAGTAACTCTAGCCAACACTTAGCTAAATATCATCTCACCTTGCCTCCTCTTTCCTTGAGTGAATCCTGAGGAAATTAGCTCCTATTATTTATGATCTAGGTGGATCTTCAGACATAATGGCATGGAAAAGCTCAAAATTTAAAGTGGCAGAAAGGCAAATATCTTGACATCAGATTGAATTTCTCGTCTCCCTGATTCCAATGGTGAGAACGACAATCCAATCCGAGTTTGGATGATGAAGTTATTGCCAAAAGACCCTACCTTTGTTCGTTTGAAAAAGGAGGCATTTTCTCTAAAAAATGGGTTTTAAGCCTTATAAGGAAAATCGCTATCGAAGGAGTCGAAGGGGCAGACCTAAGGTCGGGCGGAAGCAACCTCAATCAACCACATGCGATATCGACGACTTAAGGTAGCCATCGGCGATCAGAGGAGCAAAAGGAATTGACCTCGCTGATCCAATACGCAAGGTGTGATATCAGCGATCGGCGGATTGGCATATTGGCGATCGATGGATCAACATATCAGCGATCGGCGGATCGGCATATCGGCGATTGACGGATTGGCATATCGATGATCGGTGGATCGGCACATCAGCGATCGGTGAATCGACACATCGACGATCGGCAGATTGACATATCGATGATCAGTGGATCGGCATATTAGCGATCAACAGATCCAAAGGAAAGAACCCCCAGGCTGTTATAGGTGCGATATGTCGATGTGATCTGCCGATAATTATCAGCAATAAGCAATCGACGATTAGAGATTATCGCGACAAGGACCAGTGAACAAGCGATATGTGATTGTGATATGGGGGCCAGACCCAATGGGTTTATGGACCTGATTTGATAAAATGTGAAGTCTGAGGTTTTCGAGTTTTTATTTTTTCTGCGTGCATTTTGTGTATAAACAAAGAAGGGCTATTTTAAAGGGTTTGTTGCATAGAAAGGTCGGATGGTTGGCCCACCGATCCTTTCAATAAAACGACTTCTATTACAAACAAAGCCGACCCCCGATTAAAGCACGGCTATAACAAAGCAATAATTATAAAGCCTGATGAATGAAGAAAGTACGGGGAGAGAGGATTTTTAGCAAGCAAAAGAAGTGCAGGACGGGAAAAAGTGCATTTGGTCTAAATTGGAAAATTCTTATATGTTTTCATCCCCTCTCGACGCCACGAACACAATTTTGCTATCCATTTCTCCACTTGAGTTCTCCATTTCTCAGCTATTTTCCAGAAGGGAGGTATAAGGCTCCTTTTATGTAACTGATGATGGTATTCTCTTCTTTTCATGCCATTTAATGAATGCAGGCCTCCCCATTGATTGAGCAGGGCCTAAAGATGTAGTCCAAGTTGGACAAACTTTGTTATCAAGTCTTGTTGTCTTCTTTTCATGCCTTATGTGTTTCTTCTTCTTTCATGTGCACATTAAATTTCTATGGTTAAGCTGCAATTTTCACATGTGATTCTTTTAATACATCTATAAGAAAAAGATCCCTGGATCGAGTGGCATCAGAGTAGGTCTTTTTAGATGTGAATTGCATGTTTATATGCTGACAAGAAACAGGCTCTGAAGAGGTGAAGGGGAACTAGAGCCTTTCGTTCTCAAAGTAGGGCGTGCACATCGAAGGAGAGACATGGCAGAAGATGAGTCTCATCTTGAAGAGGAAGTAAACTTCCATAAGACCTTCTATACAATGGCAGATTGTGTTGAGAAGTTGTTCTCAAGACTTGAAAAACTTGAAAGTATAGAGAAAATAACTCCAAAAGGACAAGGTTCGGTACATGGAGATGATGGAGGAGATCCACCTCCTTCTCCTTCCATGAGTGAAAGTTCTTCTTCCTCCCATCACCATCATAATAGGAATTCAAGGGATGCACACAAGAAAACTTTCTTTAAATTAGATGTAAAATTTGATCTTCCCATGTTTAATGGTGAAAGTAATGCAAAAACTCTTAGTAATTGGATTAGGCAGATTGAGATCTACTGCAGGAAAGGGCCTCAGCATCAAAGGCCAAGGCATCATAAACCCCATCAAAGTCTAGGAATTGCATGCCATGTTGGACTTGGATACACTAGAAAGGTACTGGGGGAAAGCTCTAATATCCAATAACCAACCAATGATAGATGTCAAAATTCGTTCCTCACAGTCTAGCGATAGCAAAGGCTCCATGAACACTTATCGAAGGAACACCAGGGGGAAGTGCCCCAAGGCAGCCCCGAAAGTCTGGAGGAGAAAGAATCATTGTAGTCATTGCAACCAAGAGGGGCACCAACAAACCTCGTGTCTAATACTCCACGCTCTAGAAACATCGCTAGAGGAGCCGAAAGGTGAATATGTTCAACAGATAAATCCACCCCATTCACGGTGGTCTGCTTTATTAAGTTGGTTTTTTTTTTGGCTTAGTAGCTTGTTATGGCCACCATTGTAAATCATAGGTTGCAAGTAAATGTAAAAATGATGGTGTGTTTCCCATCACTTCAAAGATTCAACGATGATATTTTAGCCTTTCCTTATTAGTATTTGAGGTATTAATTACTTTTTATGTAATCCTTAGCTAATGAGTGTGTGCTATGAACTCTTGGAAAGGAGGGGTTGTTGAGTCATGTGTGGTGTGCATGATTGCAAGAATGTACCAATTTCATGTGCAAGTGATTGAAAGTGTGGATTAAGACAACGTGCTAATGCTTTTGGGGTCCAAGAGCTCTTTAGTGGGGAGGATTGATCTAGGTGGATATTCAGACACAGCGGCATGGAAAAGCTCAAAATTTAAAGTGGCAGAAAGGCAAGTATCTTGACATCAGATCGAAGTGATTGTCGCCCTGATTCTAATGGTGTGAATGACACTCCAATCTGAGTCTGGATGATGAAGTTATCACCAAAAGATTATGCCTTTGTTCCTTTATAAAGGAGGCATTTTCTCTAAAAAATGGGTTTTAAGCCTTATAAGGAAAATCACAATCAGAGGAGTCCAAGGGGTGGATCTAAGGCTAGGCAGAAGGAACCCCAACCAGCGACATGCGATATCGGCGACTTAAGGCAAGCATCAATGATTGGAGGAGTAGAAGGCATCGACCTTACCGATCCAATACACAAGGTGTGATATCAGCGATTAACGGATCTGCATATTGCCGATTGGCAGATTGACATATCAGCGATCGGCAGATCTCCATATCAGTGATCAGTGGATCGACACATTGACGATCGACGAATTGGCACATTAGTGATCATTGAATCGGCACATCGGTGATCGATGGACCGGCATATCGGCGATCGACGGATCCAAAGGAAAGTATCCCCGGGCCGTTATACGTGTGATATGCTGATGCGATCTGCCAACAGCGATCGACGATCGACAATCGGCGATTAGACCCGTGAGAAGGACCAGTGAACAAGTGATATGAGATTGAGAGATGGAGGCCAAACCCAATGGGTTTATGGACCCGATTTGATAAAATTTGAAGTCTGGGGTTTCCGGGTTTTTATTGTTTCCGCGTGTATTTGTGTATAAGAAAAAAAGGGCTATTTTAAGGGTTTGTTGCATAGAAAGGTTGGACGGTCGCCGATCTTTTCGATAAAATAGATTCTATTATAAAAAAAGCCAACCCCCGATTAAAGCACGACTGTAACAAAGCAATGATTATAATTCCTAATGAATGAAGAAAGTACAGGGGGAGAGGATTTTTTGCACGCAGAAGCAGTGCAAGAGGGGCGAAAGTGCATTTGGTCTGAATTGGACAAATATTATATGTTTTCAGGCCCTCTTGATGCAACGGATGCAGTGGTGCTATCCATTTCTCCACCTAAGTTCTCCATTTCTCAGCCATTTTCTAGAAGGGAGGTATAAGACTCCTTTTATGTAACTGATGATGGTATTCTCTTCTTTTCATTTTGTTTAATGAATGAAGGCCTCCCCATTGATTGAGCAGGGCCCGAAGACGTAGTCCAAGTTGGGCAAACTCCGTTATCAAGTCTTGTTGTCTTATTTTCATGCCTTATGTGTTTCTTCTTCTTCTTTCATGTGCACATTAAATTTTTGTGGTTAAGCTGCAATTTTCACATGTGATTATTTTAATACATCTATAACCAAAAGATACTTGGATCAATTTAGGAATTTCCTCCAAATTGATTGTGAATTCCCAACGATTGATCATTTATTGCATGCAACACCTGTACACTCATGACTATTCTACAACTGATGTTACACTTCCTTGTCATCTCCACTTCAGCTAAAGAACTCGAATTCTCTGCATGCACTAGCTATTTTAAGTTGATTGATCAATTAACTAACAAATATCTGAGTTATACTATTGTCCCGCTGCACAACTGACCTTCAATTGAATCTAACAATAGCTAGAGATTAGTCAAATTAATACAACTGAAAATAGTTGAATTGGATTACTAAAATTTAGCAATCACACGTACATAATTGAACTCCAAGACCTCTAACTCAAATTTACTGAGCTAAGCAAGTGACAAGATCCATTTCACACTAGTTAACTTCCTCCAAGTTGTCCAGTTGATGTGGAAATTTGATTTACTCAAATTGACTAAGGCTAAAGTCAAATTGACCCTTTCTTGCTACATTTTTTCAACACTCCCTCTTAGCAAGAAAGGGATTTTCCACCACCCCTATCCTGCACCTGTGGAATTCAAATTTACCTCTTGACAATGCCTTTGTCAATATTTCAACATCTTTCTCCTCAGTCGGAAAGTATTTTAGCAACATAATTCTCCTCTACACACAAACCCACAAATGATGAAACTAGATATCAATGTGCTTGGACCTGCAATGAAACATAAAATTCTCAAAGTGCTTAATGCAACTATGAATATCAGAATATATCACTGTCAGATCCATATCTTGACTGAATAGTCCCACAAGTATTTTCCTCATCCAGATTTCTTCACATGCTGCTTGACTTGAAACCATGTATTTAACCTCTAGTGAGATGAGTGCCACAAACCTCTACTTCCTATTGTACTAGGAAATAGCTATGGGCCTAATGCTAAATATAGAAACCAATGTAATTTTCCTATGGGATTGACTTCTTTCCTAATCTGCATCAGTGAAGCCTTGCAACTTCACTCCCTTTGTTTGTTTGTACCATAATCCATACTGGGTAGTGCCTTTGAGGTATCGTAACACATGCTTTGTTACCTTCCAATATAATTTGGTAGGCCTCACCATAACTTGGATAAGTTGATTTATTGCATATCACATGTCAGATCATGCGTTCACAAGATACATCAGTACACCACAAGCTACCTGTAAATGGTAGCATCAACTTCCTCGCGTGAAGAAGTATACTCCTTCCTCTAGTTTGTAGATAGAGGTGTGTCCATGGGCTTACAACTATCCATGCGAAATATTTGAAGTATCTCGGTAGCATACTTGCATTGAGACACAAACAAATCACCATCATCCTACCATACTTCCACCATGAGGAAGTAATACATGAGGCCCATCTCTTTCATTTAAAATTCCCTTGCAAGATCCTCTTTGCAAGAGCTAATCAATTGCTCATCACATGTCAATATTAAATAATCAACATACAAAACAAGAGTAATCTATTTACCATTTGCCACAATGTGATAAAGGTTCACATCTGCGTCACTTTTGGTGAAGCCCAATGCAGTGAGATAACTGTTGATCCAAGTGTACCATGATCGAGGTGCTTGTTTGAGACCATATAATGATCTATTGAGTCTGCACACATACGAATCTCAATCATATGTCTCAAATCCTTTTATTTGCTCTATGTAAATTTCCTCCTCAGAAACACTGTTGAGAAAGACAATCTTCACATATGTCTGGTGGATTTTCCACTCCATTTGCGCAACCAATGCTAGAATGGTATTGATTGAGGAATATCTTGCAACTAGTGAAAACGTTTCCTCATAGTCCACTCCCTCTATCTGAGAAAATCCTTTGGCCACAAGGTTGGCCTTGTATTTCTTGATGCTCTCGTTAGCTGCATGCCTCAATTTTTAGATCCATCTTGAACCAACCACCAATTTCCCTTATGGTCTCGACACCACCTCCCACACACTATTATTCATGATGGAATCATATTCTTCCACCATAGAATCTACCCAATCTAGTTGAGCAACTTCTTCCTCAAATGAAGAAGGTTCTATCTCAATGACCTCTATCATGAGAACCATGTAACTATTGTACCTATCTTGTGACCTCCTCTACCTGCGTTGTGATGTAGGGGCTCTCACATTCTCCCTTGCATCCTACAATAATTTATCAACTTCTATGGTTTTGTTTCTCCCCTTTGGAAGATTCTGGTTGAGTGGGTGACTCCACTCTGCCTCCTGTCTGCTCTGTTGCATGTGGCTACTCCAAAACCTCCTGAGGCTCCTCCTTTGGAGATAAGCACTTCTGCTCTGGTGGGATACCCAACTCTCATTCCAAAGATCATCTCATAGCCTTGTCCTCATCGAAATTGACACCTCTCCTTACAAATGTCATCCGTAGTGTAGGTAAATACACTCGCTAATTGTGTGGAGTTTCAGTGTATTCTACAAAAACTCCCAATGCTATTTTAGGCTCAAGTTTCTTCCTCGAATATATGGAGACATGAAAATAAACTGAAGGTCCAAATATTCTGAAATGAGACACACCAGGTTTTCTCCTAGAGAAAGCTTCCCCTGATGTGATCATGCCAAGTATTATATGAGGACTTTGGTTCTGCAAATATACTATTTTGTTGCATGCTTCTACCCATAGATGTAATGACACCCCTTGATCATGCAACATGGCCCTTGCTGCTCCCACTATGTTCCTATTCTTCCTTTCAACTACCCCATTCTACTTTGGGTTATGGGGTGCTTTCGGTTCTCTTCGAATACCTTCTTTCGCACAAAAATCCTTAAAGGCATGTGAAACAAATTCACCTCCATTGCCACTCCTGAGAGCTTTCAACTTCTTCCTAGTCTCTTTCTCAACTAATGCCTTGAACTCAACAAATTTTGAGAAAACTTCATCCTTATTTTACATGAAGAAGATCCAACATTTCTTAGAGAAATCATCAATAAAAATAACATAGTACTTATGTTTTGATATGGAGACTATAGAAAAGGGTCCACAAACATCATAGTGGACTCGCTCCAAGATTGTGCCTCCTTTGCTCTCTTAGTCATGGAAAGTGGACTTGACGTATTTCCCCAATGTGCCACCCTTGCAAACATCTTGTTGGTTAAGGGAGCCTTTGGGGAGATTAGTGGTAATTTGATGCATGATATTTAAGGCACCATGGTGTAGATGACCCAATCTCCTATTCCAGAGTTCTCCAATATCCCAGCTCTTCATTATTTCAACCTCACTGCTCAATGCAGTGTAATTCCCCACCTCAAGTTTGTATAGGTTCTTCACTTGAACCCTGATCCGCTTCATTTTCCTGGTAGCTATATGTCTTAAAAAGTCTTTCCCTTTACTGAAAATAACATCATAGCCACGATCCTCCAATGTCGCTACAGAGATCAGGTTCTTCTTCAATTGGTACAAACATAACATCTTTGAGGCAAAGAGGAGAGGCTTTCTCCCTCTCAAAGGTGACAATAACAATTCCTATAGAATTTTACCTGCCATCATCCCCCATTTCGGTATGCATTTGGAGACCCTTCTCCTCTAGGATATTGAAAAATTCCTTGCACCATGTCATATGGAACGAGGCACCAGAATCAAGGTACCACACACTCCCCATAATAGTGTTGGCCATGCATGCTATTAGGGTGAAGTCTAATTCGAAATTGTGAAGCTAGTGCTTCACCTGCTCCTCCTCCTAAAGGATTCTTGGTAGACTGCTTGTGCGAACATTTTGTTGCATAGTGTCAAAACACGTGGAAATGGAAGCATTTTATCTTTGCTCATGTCTTTCTTCTTTCCATTATTTTGGCTGGACTCAAGTCTTCTCTTGGTCTTCTTCCCTTTTACCTTCTTCCCATTTCCAACCAATGAAAAAGTCTTTTCATCCTCAGCTTTGGACAATGTTCCATCCCGGTTATTTCTCTTGAACTCTTATTGAACTAAATCGAACCACAACCTTTCCCAATTCAGTAATTTTTCCCTTCCATTCACAGAGCCTTGGTAGTTGTGCCAATATTTTGGAAGGCCAATGAGATCTAGGTTCACCATTTCATCTTCTACAACATTCACACCAACCCCTCCAAGCTCATCCTAAACTTGTGTAAATCTAGAGAGATACTGTGAAATAATATCACTATTTTTCATCTTAATGTTTTGAAGTTTGTCTTTCAGGGCCAATTTTCTATGGTCACTACTATTTTTTAATCGCTCAGTTAGTTCCTTTCACATAGTCAAGGTTATCTCTTTTCCATGGGGATTTGAGACCATATGGCCTTTCACACCTTCTAGAAGAATTATCCTGGTGTTTGCAACATCCTTCTCCCATTGGGCTAATTGTTGTGCATCCGACTGTGGAGGTTTTACAATGTTAGTTTTAACATATTCTAAGACACCATTGTCATTGACAAATGCTTCCATTCGATCCCTCCAGGAAAATTCGAGCTACCCTCTAGGGCATAATCCAATCTTAGACCATTGAAAGACATTCTCCTGATCTTGAAGAAAAATTACTGCAAGAAGGCTGCAAATTTTGAATTGCTGAGAGACAAGTTTGAAATACTGGTTCTAATGCGATTTCAAGGATTTGATACCATGTAGAAAGTTGATAGAATTGAAATTGCATAAGAAATATAATATAAAATCAAGAGACACAATTCTACTCTATCGATATGTAGAGTGAAATTCACTATTTAGAACAACATGCATAGACATGCAATAAGCACAACCACAAATACACAGTGATTTCTAGGGTAACCTACCTAGGAAAAACCCCTCAAGCCTCTTTGCATTAATCAGATGCATAAAGAATATGTTACAATTGTTAGCTCTAGCTCTGAGCATAACCTGTAAAAGAATAATTATTCTCTTTGCTCAACGAACAAATATGGCCAACACTCAGCCAAATACCAACTCACCTAGGTTCCTATTTCCTTGTGCAAATCGTGAGGAAATTAGCCCCTATTATTTAGGGATTTCCTCCAAATTGATTGCACAATTCCCAAGGATTGATCATTGATTGCATGCAACACATGTACACTCGAGACTAGTCTACAACTAATGTTACATTGCCTTGTCATCTCCACTTCAGTTGAGGAACTCAAATTCTCAGCATGTGCTAGCTATTTTAGGCTGATTGATTAGTTAATTAACAAATATCTCAATTAGACTATTGTCCCACTGCGTAACTGACCTTCAACTGACTCTAACAATAGTTATAGGTCAATTAACTGAATAAAACTAAAAATAACTAAACTGGATTATTAAATTTAACAATCACACATGCATAACTGAACTCCAAGCCCTCTAACTCGAATTTACTGAGTTAACTAAGTGACAAGAGCCATGTCACACTAGTTAACTTCCTCCAAGTTGTTCCACTGGTGTGGAAATTCGATTTACCCAATTTGACTAAGGCTAAATACAAATTGAGCATGCCTTGCTACACTTTTTCAACAATTTCCAAAATTTATAATCAAAATAAGCATTAGAGGATAATGATCATTGCTGGCAATGTTTTTTAGTCTCTTCTCATTGGTAACCTTGAAACACCAACCTCCCAACGAAGATGCTTTAGAGCATGAACAAAGATCTTGAAAAAAATGGGGTAAATACAATTGATGGCAATGGTGGGGAGTAATCAATAGCTAGTAAAGTTGATAGGGGTGTTTATTCACAATAGACCATCCATAATTTTAGTTCAATTATCATTAATCATTACGTATATGGTATATATTTAAGATGTTTGGAACATGTTGGAATATTCATAGGAGTATTCACAAATCAAGAGTTAAGATGTATCGTCATGTTAGTTATACTCTTTTACCTAATTTATTTCATATTAACTATTAAAAAAATGGAATATCAACACATGTCATATTGAGCATTTAGTATGGATAAGCCATGGTATTGACTGTGGTATTGTAACAAGAACTATTTTACAAGTTAATAATTTTTATGATAAAATGAAAGTGAATCTCCATAGTTAAGAATATTGTTACATGTTTTTAAAAATGTATCTATATTTAACTCATATATTATATGTCTTTATAATTAATTATAATTAAAATAATAATTAATTTAGTTAATTTTTTAACTATAAATAATGTGAAATATATTATGAAATAATGTTTTTGATGTTTATCAATCTATTAACATATAATTATTTAATTATTTAATTTATATAAATACACATTAGATAAAAAAACTAAATATCTTAAAAAAAACTATCATCAAACTTATACCTTTATTTCTTTAAATAAACTTCCATGTTCCACTTTTCTTATAAATATTAAACCTTCAACCTAATAAAAAAAATCATTCATAAAAAAGCCAAAAGAAATTAATTTAACATTACACATGTAATGCACATGTGAAAAACCGATAAACCTCCTAACCAAGTAAAACTCAAATTACAAGGAGTTTAAATGAATGTCTAATATTCAAAACTCAAATTACTAGTTTAAATGAATGTCTAATATTCAAAATTTAATATATTTTAAAAGAAAAATTTGGGGAAAAAATGTAAAACTCACGTGACCGACCGACAAAGCTCCTAATCAGGTAAAACTCAGTTTAAGAGTAGTTTAAATGAACATCTAACATTCAATGTCTAACTTTAAAAAAATTTAAAAAGTAAAATTGGTAAAAAGCTATAAGTATTTAATATAATGGTTTTTGTTGTGTTATATATATAAATTTAAAATATTTAATTGAATATAATATATATAAAATTTAAAATATTCAATAATTATTTTTTTTCAAGTTAAATTTCAACATATGTTATATTGAATATATTTTAAAAATAAAATTATTAAATTAAGTTATAAATATAATTTTAAGATTTGTATTTTTTTAAACTAAATTTATAAGAAAATAATTATTTTATATACTTATTATTATTTTTTCTCAAGGAAAATCTTAATTTTATTAAGAAGAGAATAAAAATTATATAATGTAGAGTTCAAAAATAGTAACATCAAGAATGATAATTATAGAGTCTAAAAATCATAATGCTAAATTTGTTACTATAAACTACATGTTTTAGATTGGTTATGTTTTTCAGTTTTTGACATTAAATTATTTAATATAAAAAATAAAAAAAAAAATCTTGTTTTAGCTTGCAATCTCTGTATATGTCGATGAGAATTATCTACATGTAGATATGTAAGTTTTATTCATAGTCTATAAGATACAAAAAAATCCATGTGGGACGATAATCCTCAAAATAATAAGAGATATCATGTTCGATGTTTCCCATCAAGTGGTTTTGTAATTTGCCAAGTCCCCGAGTCTTGCTGCGTGCCCGCCTTAGAAAGTTCATTGGCAATAGTGTTTCTATCCTTGTAAATGTGTTGACAACGAATATAGACAAAATTACTTTTAATCAAAAGTACTTCCTCCAATAAAGGCATGAGTGTGTGTACGTGAAAAAATGAAGATCCATTATAACCAATTGACCACCACTCTTGAATCACCGAAAATTTGAAGATATCAACATTCCTTCTTTATCGCAAAAAAAAATATTAAGACTCATTAATTCAGCATAATTATTTGTACCCTGACCCAATTGAGATTTGAGCAGATAACAATGATGATCATGCAAAATGGCTCCCCCTTCACATTTGCCTTCTTAGGAGGAGCCATCAAAGAATGCCGAAGGCCAAGAGTGATCTATAAGCTCTACAACCACATGCTGAGATCTATTATGTTCGACTTCTTCGGTAATGAGGTAAAAAATGGTGATAACTTGTGCTACAATCAGATTTGGAAGAGTGACTTTATCCTAGAAAATTATATGATTCAAACTTGTGCTACAATCAGATTTGGAAGAGTGACTTTGTCCTAGAAAATTATATGATTCCTACTGAGCCAAATACCCCAGCTAATGAGTGAGGAAGGTTTCTAAGTTTTAATGAATTCACTTCGTTCCACCACCTTTGCCAAGCATCCATAAAGGAAGCCCCTTGCCACTACCAAGCTAAAGATAAATAGTTGCGAACAACATTCGCGATTTGAGAAGCAAAAGGACAAAAGACAAAGCCACGATCAACTGACTCCTTGTTGCTCTGCATTAAGGGCATCAACTTGGCCGATCAAACTTCTCTTTTTTAGATTTTCCCCAGAAGGAATTATATATTCAATAAACACCAAAGAAAGAGACGAGCTTTTGCTAGACATTTTAGCTTCCAAGTCAGCTTCCACCACCAAGCATGGTTTTCTACTTCCTTGTCAGCAATAGTAAGAAGGTATCTATCCTTTGGTCGGTATTCACCTAAGGACGAATGGAAAATATATTTATCATTATACATAAGAAAGAATGAAATTATTAAAAAATATTATATAGGTGATTGATTTTTGAAAAAGAAATTAAGATATTTTAGTTTTATTATTGACATCTTATTTTCTTATTAACATTTTTGGTGTCTTGTTTTCTTATTAACATGTTTGGTGAATTTGTCAGAAGATTTTAACTCCAGTAATTTGGTGAACAATTTGTTTCCAATTATATGAGTTCAAATCTCAAAACATATCATAACTGACTTGTAACATTTATGAAATAATTGCACCTAACTAATTGTAACTAAAATTGATATACAATTTGTTTATTTCAATTTAAAAATAAAATAAAATTTATTTACCTTTTATTTGAATTTATAGTTATTTAGTATTTTTATAAATAAATATAATTTATTTATAATTTTTATTTGAATGTATAGTTATTTTAAATAGGGATATAATTTTTTTTTAAGAAAAAGTTCAAATTAGAATTAATGTAGATTTAAGGGAGTTTGTTTCGTTTACTATATAGAAATGCAATGCAGGGACTACATTTTTGGGGTCAATTTTGTTTGGCACATAGATATGTAGGGATGTTTGTGTTAAAACGTGATAGAAAAAAAATTCTCATAGTAGAGCTAGAATTGTTATATTTTTATTGCTAAGGAAGAAAATGAAAAAAATTTAAATCAGAATTAAAAAAGTTTAAAGCATGACCCTGATTCAGAAGCGAGTTGCTCCTACACAAATATTGTAAATCAACAACCCATATAAATATTACAAATTAACCAACCCAAAAGGATTGAGAATTAAATATATTATCCTGGATTAAAGCTGAGGTGAAATAAAATGTACATTTGTCATAATGATAGGGTTTCTTGAAATGATTGATATTGTTTTTACCAGATATTTCTTCTACTTATCATGATGTTGTGAGTATGTTTTTTCTGTAATTTAATAATACTATATTAAAGTTTTGTCTATTATATTTCAAAAAGATATATTACATTTAAGAAGCAAGTAAAAGGTATTTGTATACCTGACAAATTAAGTTTTTTTAGTTCCTGGTAGAACGTGCATAAACCAGTGAATATAGGTAGAATGTGCATAAACAACTAACAAATATTTGCACAATCATTTACACTATAATGTATGGCTGGTCTGATGAAGTGAGGTACTTCATCAGAATTTTAATTTAGCTATATATTTAATTCTTTTAGTGAAATCGACCTAAGCATGTAACATTATTCTTTGTTTGTTTATGTTATATCAAAATTATTTATGTTACATTACATTGCCATATAAGTTTTAACTTAATTTATAATTATGTAGTGAGAATTAAAAGATATTGATGATAAGTTTATACTTGTTGTGCATATATAATTAATGATAAATGATGATGATTGTTGTATAATGAATTGTTCTCTAGGTAATTAGTAGAGTTGCGAAAGGGTTTATAGTTTTTGAAGGGTTTGAATATTGAAGGAGGTTAGTTAATTTAAGTAAATTTAATCTGGTCAAGTATTGGAGGTTGGGGTTCTGGGTATATGACAATCCATAGTTTTTCTCATGGTATTTATTTTTAATGTAACTTATTTAAAGGTTCAAAAGACTATTTTCAGTCATCCCAGTGGCCTTTGGGAATGCAACATTGGTGTATTTAGACACCACCACTTCTCTCATTGCTTTGTGAGCCTAACAGTTGGTATCAAAACTGAAGGTGGATGGAGAGATTTGGACACAGAGCCTAGTGAATATTAGAGGCAAAGTGGTAAATGTTAGAAATGAATGGTTTATTTGGCCAAGTGAATCTCAACCTATGATCCCGCATCTGATGGCGTGACATATGTTCTATGATTGTGACGATGAGGCATGATATCTCAAGGCTTGAGGTGTTGAAGATGAGAAATATTTATGATCTGGTTTGATTATGAGAGCACAAGGTGTAGTCTACCGAATGATTTGAGCATGTGTGAAAGATGAAATTGTGTTTTAGTTATGTGTAAGGTCTAGTTGTTCAAGTGAGAAAAAGAGGAGTCTGTGGATCAGAGCTTGAAGAGTAGGTGTAGATATTTGTTTTGAGTCGATGGTAATAAGGCACTTATGCTTTGATTGCAAGGATTGTTATATCTTGAATTGGTGGGATGAAGATGATTGCAAGGTCGAGGGTTGAAGTCTAGGTGTTGAGGGTCTGACAAGATACTGATGAGAGCAACGTTTCCAAGTTTTCGAGACAGAGATACACATGGACAGTTTTTTTTCACCCAACCACAATAATTACAATTTTGTTGATGTAAATAATAATCCCAAGATTTTGGTCAAGAATCGAACACATAAGTAGAACATTTTGTTGTTTTGTTTGAAGTGGGTCTAGAAAGCATGTGTTGGAGTGAGAGGAGGAGAGTATGGAGCGGCATCAAATACCATGAAACTAGACTATAGATTCACGATGACTCAATTGGAATAAACCATAATGTCAAAGCTGGACTAGTGGTTCGGTGTAAACAAGAAAGGAGACTCGAAGGTGAAGCTATGAGGGTCTGAGTAGGGCCACAAGGGATACCTAACAATTGCTACTGATATTTTTGAGGTTTACCCCTCTATATTCACCATTGAGGTCAACAAGGAAGAGGGTGACAAACTAGAATAACAAGGTGACATTCTCAACAATGGGGATCGCAACACATAAAGGTGATTAAAGATTCCATAATTTCTTATGGATGATGAAATTTCTATGAAGGTGCTCATGGAAGTAGGTGTCAGAGATGGTTTCAATGCATGTAGTGATTTTGGTAATGAAACTTGGTGACAAAAAGGATCAAATCATTAAATCCATTTGGAAGTTGAGTTGTGTGGTGGTCAAATCATATGAAGAGTGTTGCCACATAGAAACTGTGTGGAGTCTCTATCCAGTAAATCCATAAATGTGGAGAATATGGTCATGTCAGTTTGTGGTAGTTGTAATAAAAGAGAATGATGCCCACTATATTAATAGAAGTTGTGATAATAAGAGATTGCATGGACTAGGCGAGTACAATTCGTGTTAAAAATCCAAGTCAAGGTATGGATCTGGAAGTTATAGAATTTGAGAGAGTGGCCGCATGGATGAGAAAGAAGGAAGATGGATGTCATCATGACCACATGTCATCTTCCTATTGGAAGTTCATGGATGTTTTGAGATATATATTATATTGTAATACTGTACAAAGAATATATATATGTGTGTGTGTGTGTGTGTGTGTGTGTGTGTGTGTTGACGATGCTGGACCAACCAATATTCAGGGGATTACCCCAGTATGAAGTCCCAACTAGACCTCACACCGTTTGATGTGGGAGTCCCATCCGGTATGATGGCCTAATTTCCATTATCTTAAATGTTTTCCTCAACTCTTGCTTTTCAACATAAGAGAGTAGGCTGCTTTGTCTTTGAGTAGTGAGGTTCACGTGCTTGGTGATTTCTAGTATTACTTGTGTCAATGGTTATTTCACCACAGAGGGAGAGGGTGAGAGTGAGTCCCAAATCAGATGGGAGGAAGTACCAACTCTGTTAGGAAAGCAAAACACAATAGGACATGCACAACTTCTAGAGGAGATGTCCAAATGCATGTTGTAGTCACAACACAAAAGGAAAGATAATATGTAAAACACACATCGGAGGAGTCCGTGCGAGTGCGACGATCATTATAGCAAGTTTACGTGAAAGGTCTGTCTGATGTCCAGGGAGGTAACCAACACGGGTATGACAATGTTAACAACTTATACAACACATTTTTATTAATATATATATATGTATTACAACAATTGAATGAGTTCAAGTGTTAAACATAGGTAAAAGCAACATGCATTACAAGTGTTCAATATTAGTCTTACAACAATTACAACACGTGTGAAAACATGTTGGCCTGTTAGTAGGCTTCTGAATTAAGAGAAAGTTCCAAGACACATCGTTACACCATACATCACTAACACTGTGAGCGGGGCATTGGAGCCACTACTTACTCCTCAAAGAAAAGATTACAGAGTCTGAAGGCTATGTGGGAGGAGCCAAGGTGAAAATTCCTTTGCATGTACAAATGAGGGGGTATTTATAGCCAAGGGTGAAACTGACCCTTATGGCTGTACGAATTCCCTAATGACTATTTGACTTCCATGCCCTTTCAAATTTACATGACTCTTCATATGACAAGTGGGTCTCTTGGACTTCCACGTTACATTACATTGATTGACAGTATGGCCCATGTTAGATTTTAGGCTTCTGTGGAAGTTTTTTGCAGTGGTATGATCCGGATTATCCACAGTTTTGTGTTCATTCTGTCGACGTTTCAAACCCCAAAGAGGGTCCATCATCAGGACTAATAGAATATGAGTGAAAGCTTATTGAGAGAAGAGTCAAACGACATGGGAATAAATAGACCTAGATCCTTAATTTTTAAGGAAGCCGACACTCATATGATTTCTTATTTATATTTTATATTAATATTTTATTCAAAGATTAATTTATTTAGTTTATAATTTAATTTAGTTTAGTTTGATTAATTTAGTTTTCTGTTCATAATTTTATTTATTATTTATTTCATATATATTTATTTTAGCCCTAGTTTATTAATTTAATAAATAATTAATTAATTTATATTTTCAATAAATCTTTAATTTATTTGTGTTATTAATAATTACTTAGTTTAATTTGGTTAATTATTTTATATTAAAAAATTTTATTAGAAGTTTTATTCTATTTAATTGATTTAATAATTTAAAATAATTGATTAAATTTTTTATTTTAATTGATTGAATTTTTTAATTTTTTAATAAGTTTTTTTTTAATTATAATCTTAATTAATTGATTTAATTTAATTCTATTATATTACATTTAATAATTGTTATTAATCATTGTCCAACTAAATAATAAATTATTTAATTTATTTTATTTCCTAATTTTATTATTTAATTACATTTTTAATTAAGATTAATTAATTAATTAAAATGAAAACCCTGATACTATGCTTCCAAAGGACTGGAGGGGTTTATTTGTCTTGCAATTATTCTAGCGTCTTCCAAACACATATGATGCTTTGTTTTGGACGAGTGTTCTGCAAGGGCTGATGTACGGGATCTCTCATTCTTTATATCAGCCGCATGCTCCTTTAGTCTTATTTTCAGAGATCGACCGGTTTCCCCAATATAACTCTTGCCACAAGAGCAGTCAATCTTGTACACACCCTTGAGTTGTTGACGATCAATGTTATCTTTTACTGACCTCATCATTTGTCTTATAGTTCCACATGTTTTAAATTGACTATTTACGTTATTCTTCCTTAAAATTTTTGAAATCTTATCTGTAACTCCTTGGATGAATGGAAGGTAAACCATTCCATAATTTTATTTCTTGTCTTTAGGAGGATGCCTGGAGAGAACCTTATCCTGAGCTCTTCTTATAGCTTTCTTGATAGTCCACTCTCTATATCCAAGGTTTTTGAAGACAGAGGTTAAGTGTTCAATTTCTTCTTTTAGGTGATCAGGGTCAGAAATCTTGAAAGACCTAACAGCTAGAGTGTTTAAGACACCAGATTTTTGGGAAGGATGATGGTACGATTCAGCATGAAGATAGCTATCAGTATGGGTCTTCTTCCTATAGATCTGGTGTCCCAAAGTACCATCCTCTTTTCTACTAATCAGAACATCAAGAAAAGGGATCTTACCATTCTCTTCAAGCTCCATAGTAAATTTGGAAGATATAGAGTTAAGATGATTGAAGAACTTCTCCAGTTCCGCCTTACCATGAGTCCAATTTAGGTTAGTGTCGTCAACAAATCTTTTCCACCATGCTGGCTTCAGAGGGTATGAGTCCAAGGCTTTCCTTTCAAAGTACTCCATGCATAAGTTGGCGACAATGGGTGAGAGTGGGGAACCCATGGCGACTCCAGATATTTGTTCATAATAGTGATCTTGAAAACTGAAAAAAGTGGACCACAAAAAAATTTCTGCAAGCTTTGCTGTTTTAGGATCGGTGGTCATCTTTATAACATAAACTGTTTCATCCAGAGGAATCTTTGTAAACAAAGAAACCACATCGAAACTAACTAGAATATCATCTTTATCCACCCTTTTATTCTTGATAAGCTTTACAAAATCATTTGAGTCTTTTATAAAAGAGTTCGTGTTACCAACCAGAGGTTTTAGGATCTTAGCTACATACTTAGCCAATTCATAGGTGGGGGAACCAATGGTGTTAACAATTGGTCCAAGAGGGACCCCTTCCTTATGGATTTTTGGTAATCCATAGATTCTAGGAATAACCTCACAAGAGGGAATCAATTTCTTTTCTATTTTATCATCCAGGTTTGTTTCCATGATGGCTTTCTTGACCTGTTTTATCACTTTGGGAATAGGGTTGGAGCCGACTCTTCTAACAATTTAAATGCTCATTCATTTTATGAATGTAATCTTCCTTATTTAACACAACAGTGGCCCCTCCTTTATCAGCTTTAAGAACAACTATCTTATCATTATTTCGGAGAGATCTAAGAGCTGCTCGTCCCTCTTTATTTAGGTTACTCTTTGGGCGCTTAGACTTCAACATAGCTAGGGAACATTCCCGTCTCAATATATCTTTTTTGTTTGATGAAAGGCCTTGAGTACCATTTTCAATGTTGCAGATGATGTTTTCAAATGGAATGTTCTTAGGAGAGACCGCAAATCCCAATCCTTTGCTAAGAATATTGATTTCTTCAGAAGTGAGCATTATGGATGACAGATTAACGACTCCCTTATCATGCTTATTTGTAACATCGGGGTTCCCACTAACATACCCACCTTTGTCAGGATTATTAAAATTTTCCCTAAATTGATTATCACTTATAGCGTTATCATTCTTAATAATTTTACAAAAATGAGCTGTTGAATCACCATTCTCCAGGATTCCCCTAACATCAATGCTAATGTCCTTGATTTCAATCTTATCACCCCTGCTAATAATGGATTCAATTCCATCATCATTGCCGGAGCCCATGTTGCTAGAGTTAACCCATGAGACAGCGCTGCTGGATTCAATTCTGTTGGATTCAACGTTGCTGGAGTCAACAGTTGGGACAACGCTGTTGGAGTAGTCAGCGCAGGGTACCACGCTGCTCTCTGTGTTGATACTGTTGATACAAGCATTGAATGCGTTGTTGGCGCTAACATTGCTGAAGTTGTTGGAGTTGACATCGTTGCTGGGGTCTGAGGCAGCGTAGTTGGAGCCACTGCTGCTAGAGCTAACGTTGCTGAAGTTGCTAAAGTTGCTGGAGCTAACGTTGCTGAAGTTGCTGGTGTTATTAATATATGGGACAGCGTAGGGTTCCACACTGTTCACCGAATTAATATTGTTGTTAATACCCATTTCAATGTTAAAACCTGTGCTAAATGAATTTCTCACCGCATTAATGTTGATACATGCGTTGTTGGACGACATGACTCATGACAAGACTTGACATGGCAGTGTTGGTAGATTCCATAATAGAGATGTGGACGACATGGCTCATGACAAGACTTGACATGGCAGTGTTGGTAGATTCATGCTGCTGCTGGTTGCATGCTGAGTTGCAGTTTTACTGGGTGATGGATGTCCTTATGGTGTGTCATAGCTTCACCTCCGCAAGGAAAGGTGTGTGGAGTCTTCGATGGTCATTGGGTTCACTTGATGTTGCATTTGCACGTTGCTCCTTGCTTGTATGTTCGCATGCTTGACAGGTTCATCCGTTCATGAAAGGTGTGTGCTCATCCATCCGTTCGTCCCTCTGTCAACACATCTTCACATGTTCGTTCGTGCGTCCGTCTACGAACACATCTTTGCATGATCTTCCATTCACGAGCACATCTATTTGCATGTATCGTTTGTTCGTTTTTTCGTGAACATGTCCTCTTGCATGTACTCCCCTTGTTCATCCCATCGTCGTCACGCCAAGTTTACTTGTATACTTGTATCTGCAGTCACTCATGACGAGACGAAATTAAATCCATAAATCTCCTAGTCTACCATGATGCATCAACATTTCGGATGTAGGTGATCGAGAAAGAGGACAAGGTTACAAAACTGCATGAGGCAAGCTTCAAGTTGGGATGGAGGCTGGGGGCACTACTGGTGAAAACTGCGCAAAAGTCACTGGGAGATGGTGACGAGAAATCTGGATTGACAGTGACTGTTCGCAAGGTCTTGCTCGATTGGAAGAAAAATATGTGAAAATTTTGAGAGGAGCGGTCTAGGCTGCAAGAAGGCTGGGTAAACAAAATCTGTGCAATTTCTGGAAGAAGCGGGCTGTGGGAGCTTGGCGGAAAAAACTGCGCAGTTCCTGGAGGGAATTGGCAGCAGGCTGCCATGAGCTTGGCAACAAAAAATGCGCAATTCCTGGAGGGAACTAACAATGGGTTGTTGAGAACCCCTGGTGGGGAAAACTACGCTGATGCTGGGAGGTAGGCTTTCTTATCACCTCTGCGTATTTTCTAAGCTAAGCGGACTACAGGGTAGTAGAGGGCGCTTGCTCATAAAATCTGTGTAGTTTTTCGGGTGAGCAGCTAGTCGTCTGATTGGTGGGCTAGCTGGGAAAACTGCGCAATTTTTTGAGGGACATAGGGATGGGCACTAGGTGTCTGTCTGACCTGTCTACATAATTTTCTCAGTTAGTGGAGTGGGCATGTTCTATAGCCTTTGCACATTTTTTAGGTGAGTCGGTCCCGGGGTGACTGCTGGGACAAATTCTCTAGTTGACCAATAGGAGTGTTGATTGACCATCTTGCCGGTAGCGCAGCTTGAAATGGCTTGCTTGTTACTTTTGCACTATTCTGGGTAACAATTGATCGAGTCGATGGCGGGGTGAAGGTCTGACTATCAGAGGGAGATCCGGTCATCAGAACTTCAACAAAATGACGAAGTGTGTGAGTGAGTGAAAAGGTGTATACGTGATCCTGAAAACACACATTTACATGAATTGACACAAGACGACTCAAACCATCCAGACATACATGATCAACATGAAAGAACGATAGTGTGATTCGACAAGCGTGACGATTGTGATTGATCGTTCAATGATCGTGACAATGCTTACGCGACAGTGCATACGACTTCGTGTGTGAGAGAAATAGATGATTTCAAAGCGAACACAATATGTACACACGAAGCGAAGACCTTGTGCATACTAAGAGGTGTACTTCGAAAGGTGCTTCATACTTACCATACTTATCCTCAATATGATCATGCATCCAATGGAGTTTGCATGTAATCCTGATCTTTTCCATTACTAAGTTCCTTGGTCCTTCTCCTCAACTCCTTGGAAGTGATTTTAGCATGTCACCTTTTTTTGTAGCCATTGAGAGGTAGATCTGCGCAATTTCAATGGATAATGGTTGCTACCAGATGAGGCCTTGGGAGGCTTGTCTGCGCAATTTCTAAATGCAAAGCCAAACAAGATAACTTGGACAACACTGCGTAATTTTGAGGCTCACAACACTGTTGTGAGACAGGGGTCCCAGGAGGACACCTCTGCGCAATTTCTGAGTGTAGTGCTGCTGGATTGCTCTGTGCATTTCCGGAGAGAAGTGTTGGTTGGGGCCTCTGCGCACTATGGGGTTTCAACAGGTAAGGGAGTTTGGTGTCTCTGAGCATTGCAGGGTTTCAGTAGGCAAGGGAGGAAGCTTGATGGTCGCAAAAACAAAGCACATAGTTCTAGTAAGCTGTATTAGGCTAGGTTGCTTGGGAAAATGGCTTAGTGTGAGATCAATGAAACATATCCAAACATTGATAAGATTCGACTGTGATCACACACGGATGTGTAGACCATCCAGAATACATAATACATAATTTTCTTGATGCAAAAACCTTTGTGGTGTGAGTGTGTGAGGTGAGTGTGAAACATGTCTATGTGATGACAACTAATCATACACACACAATTCCCTTGAAGCAAGACAACATTCCCTTTGCATGACAGACGAAAACTGCTATGCCCAAAATGACATATGCTACAAAAAGTTGAGAACGTAGACAACTCTTTAGGATCAAGGAGGGGAACTTGAAATCATTAGCTTACCAACAAACGGCCAAGGATGATCGATCATATGATCAAAAGTAGGCTCTGAAATTTTCATGCGAGCCAAAATTTTGGAGGGTGGCTGTAGCCGCTACAACAATATGGAAAACAATCTTGTTGGTTTTCTCAGTTTTGGTTTCTAGTTCCATTGCATTTTTTTGTTTTAACTAAGAATCTATTTCCAGAAATTTAAATGGAAAGAGATTAAAAATATGGAAAAAAGGATGTCAAAAGATAATAATTTTATGAATAATCAACTGGGTGTTGTAATGTTTAGAGAAAAGTGTCTACTGCAAAAGTGATTGATTCATGTCCTTACATATTTATGTTATGATTTGTTCTTTAGGATTTAGTATTACATTAATGGTTTTATTATTCATCATTTAGGAGGGTGTATATCACAATGTCCACTTTCCATTATATGATTATGTTGTAGCTGCTACAACCCCCCTCCAAAATTTTTCCTATGCTTTGATTTTGGAGCCTACTTTTGATCATAAGAACTGTCATTTTCATTGGCATAAAGTGTTCTTCTTGTTTATTAAGTGTCACAATGACTTATTCTCTCATGTTAAGCTTGTGATGTCTTAACTGTGTTTTCAGCATGACAGTTAGGCCTTGTCAACAGGAGCTGCACAAATTTCAAAGAGAAGAAAACACCTTCTTAACACAAGCTATGTCTTTCCTTAATTAATCCAGGTGGATATTTGGTGGCCACCAACCTGTTCCACCTAGACCTCCAGTTGGTTTCATCTGTTTCCTTGTTTATTGCAACATTTACTATTTTTAGCAGTTTTTTGGGTCCTGAACTTTCGGAGCAGTTTTGACACCATAAACGACGTTTTTTAGGTCCGTGGAAAAATATAATAGGGGCCTATCACAAATCCTGTAGTACTCAGATAGATATTTCCAACAAGGTACCGTACACACCAAACAAAGATAATATGACCAAGCTACAACCCCATGAAATTGGCTGCCCAACTAACCCCAACGGGGCCCACAAACGCTTGGCATTCCATCTCTTGGGGTTAGGGTTTTGGTTTTTTAGGGTTTTCCCTTATTTTTAAAAAATAAATAGGCCATTGAGCCTCATTATAACATAGTTCATAGGCATGTAGCCACCACATATCTTCTCAGAGACAAGCTAACATTGCCCGAGCTAGTTTTATTTCCTTTCTGTTTGTAAGCATATTTTAGTATTTGATATTAATGAAATGAAGTGTTATTTCTATTGCATCTCTGTATTTATGTTTATATCTGTAATATTTTGCGTTCTTGTTCAAGTTTGGATCAGTGGTATCAGAGCAGATCTTCTCTTTCTCTGTTTTTCTTTGCATGTCTCCAACGAGGTCGGGATATAAGGAGTTAGGGCTCGAACTGGTCGAATCTTTGCAAGACCAGCCCCACAAATCCCAACGGCCTCCCAAGGTGAAAGAGAATAAAGATGAGGGGGCAGGAGATCCTTTCAAACTATTTATCAAAGAAGCCCTTGAGTGACAGAGGAACACGATGATGGAAAACGTTTCCTAGATCTTTCAGTGGCTACCCAAAGGCGACACATCTCCTTCCAGCAGCTACTCTGGAAGTGCCACACCCTTTAAGGTACAAGTTAACTTTGACATCTGCATATTTGAAGGTCGGATAGATGAAAATGTCACAGATAAATGGTTAAATTGGCTAGAAGTATATTTTTCTATTCATGATTTTTCCAGTTGGGAAAAGATTACTTTTGCACTTCTCAAAACTACCCCCCATGTTAAAGACTAGTGGGAAACCTATTGTGAGAAGAAGGATGAAAGTACACCCTCACTATTTTTAGCTGCGCCCACTTGGAATTCATTCTGGGATGCCATCAAGGAGAATTACTACCCAGTCGAGAGCTACGAGGATAATACATAAAGTGGACAACATTGTGATAGGGAAGGGACTAAGATGTGTCGAAGTTTACCAATGTTTTTCACATCCTTTGCACAATGTATGGTATCAAGGATTATGAGTGATAGTTGGTACTCAAGTCCTGCGAATGCCTACACAAGTACATCCAAGATGAAATGGAGTTCCTAGACATCTCCTCACTCAGCACGGTGTACCGATATGCTGTCTAGATGGAGTAGAAGTTTAAATAAAAGAAGCGAGACTTTGGATATTTGAATTTGAAGCAAGGAAAAGGCACCCTCAAATAGTAGAGAAAAGGACAAAGCCAAGGCAAGGGGACCCAGGACAAACTGCTAAAGCTACAAGCAAAGAACAACACCACGATGATAAAGAAGGACATGGGAAAATGGTGTGAGTTCCATAAGAGCTCCACTCACAACACAAGTGAGTGTCATGCCAAGCAGTCATTGGTGGCTGAGTTGAAGGCTTTCGAATCAGACACATGTTCAAACTTTGAGTCAAAACCTGACAATGGGAATGGCAAAGGGAAGAAAATAATTGATGTAGAGCCCAGTGCCACCGTGTCTGCCACCAAGATCTATAAGAATAAGCTTGGATATCCAGAGGAGGGTGAACGCCTCTTCCACTCAAAGATGTGGGTGAAGGGTTCTCTACTGCAGTTCATTGCCAACAACAGGAGCCAAAATAACCTCATTTCAGTAGAGGTCGTGAAGTGGCTAGGCCTACTGACTACAACACATTCGTAGTCATACACCATAGATTGGCTTCATCGAGGACAAGATCTTTGCGTCAGCCAACGGTGTCGCCTTCCCTACAGCATCAAGCCCTTCACGTATGAGGTATTGTGTGATGTTGCCCCTCTATAAGTTTGTGATGTATTATTAGGACAACCATACTTGTGGAAGTGGCATGTTGTATATGAGTTTAGACGTCACTTTGTTATTATTAATTTGGGCAATAAATTGTACAGGGTATCGGAGGTAGCCCCACCTACCACCATCTCTTTGATCACTGCAAAACAATGAAGTAAGATCATTTCATAGACCAAGAAATTTGTTTTCCTTATGATTCGCTCTTAGGTCAAGAATAATATTGTGGCCACGACTTCCAGACAGGGCTCTTTCGCATAGAAACAACATATGGACAAGGTTGTGGAGGAGTACAAGGACATTTTCTCCTCACCTACAGGGGTTCCTCTACATTGTCAAGTCAATCACTCTGTTATCACTTAGAACTAAAACTGATATATGTAACTTTTCATCTTAGCCCGATGACAAAGGTCAGTGCTAATCTATTTTTGTTTTTATTTTTCTTCCCTTAGAGTCTGAAGTTTTGAAGAGGTTTTGAGTCAAGCTATTCTCAGCTTCCATTGGTTCCCCTCCATCCACCATTGTTTTATAGCCACATGTTATCTTATGTCAGTCACCGAGCCTTTTTGTAATTTCGCAGTGCATATACACCATTAAAATGTTTTCGCAGCGCAACCCAGATTAGGCAGTTTCGCAGCGCAATCCTGATTAGGCAGTTTCGCAGCGCAATCCCGATTAGGCAATTTCACAGCGCATCATTCAAATTTAAAACTGACAGCGCTGCGAAATCATGGATTCGTAAATTTCGCAGCGAATCTTTCCCGAAATGTCAAGTCCGTTAGGTGAGTCATTGGTCGTGTCTTCTCATATTAGCTCATGTACCCCTCTTATCACATTTCACCACTCATTGCCACTATCACCACCACTAGATCTGTTGATACGCACGAATCATCATTTCCAAGAAAGAACACCGTGCATAAATCTTAATGATGGTTGTAAGTCTTGCATGAATGACAAATCTGCAAGATTACAACTTGAGAGATTTTAAACGACAAAATTTAAAATTCAACTACAAATGATAATCAAGCGAGGCTGATAATCAAGCGAGGCTGAATCCAAATAGAAGCTGAATCACAATTCCAACCGAAGCTCGTAGTCATTGTTTGCGAAGATTTGGAAGAATCAATGGAGAAAAAGGAGCACAGATCCGGCAAATGTCTAAGGACCGAGCCTGAAGGCTTAGATATAACGCTGAGAAATAAAGAGGTGGAGAAAGCATTCAAAAAGGCCGGGTGCTGGAATTTTTGCAAAAAGTTACAAGGAGGACATGCACAGGTAACTAAAGAATTTGCACTTAACTTCACAGGCTTGAATTCAAAGGTAGCCATGATAAAATTGCAGGTTTCGCTAGAAGTGATATCTACTGTGACAGAGATCCCATGAGGACAAGAGCAATGGTTTAAAAATTTCAAGTTTGACATGAATCCTTGCAAAGAGTTTTTGAAGGATGAATTTGTAAATGAAGATTTAAGTAAGGCAGTGCCCAGGAGTTGTGTCAAAGAATATTATGCTCATTTACTCACCTGCATACAGAAATATCTAACTTGTGAAGGAAGGTATAACAAGGTTTACTCTTACCATTTTAAACTCCTTTTGCATTTCACAGGGAAGGTCTCCATAGACTTACCTTTTTATCTTTTCCGTAGTTTGAGTAAGATGTGTGATAAGGTACAACTGAGGAAAGAGGATTGCGAAACCTCTTTGTTTCATCATGGTTTGATCAAACTACTAGTTTTAGATGGGCTCCAAAAGGTAGACAAAGATTGGAATTCATTCATTTTTATGGTTGGCTTCAAAAGCCAGACTGGCCTCACTCCTCTACCTGCAAGAGATTTTACAATAGCTGAGCTCCAAACAGAAGCAAGAGCTAAAAGAGTTCTAAATTCACAAGCAAGAAAACAAGTGAAGCCACTCATCATCCAAGATCAACCTCAACAACCAACTAAGGGAAAAGCTCATGGTAAAAAGACTGTACCAGAAACAAGCACATCTGAAGTAGTCTCAAGGATAAGAACAAGAAGCCAGATGAATAAGGAAAAAGGTAAAGCTATAGCAGTTGAAGAAAGTCCAGTGTCCAAGGGAAGTCTAAATGACTTATTACAGGCTATTGATTTTGAGCAGTCTCTACCAGTTCAAATTGAGTTGATACAGTCAGAACAAGAAAGCACCAAGAAAGCCAAGGCCTCAAAAAGGCTTAAATTTGATGAGCCAGCTGAAGAGTTTGTTTTTAAACCTAGAAGACGTATGACAAGGAGATTCCAGCAAGTACAGGAAGCGCTACCAAGAACAGAGGAAACAGGGGAAGGGACACAACATTGGCAAAAGAAGAACACAGGCAAAACAATCATTACATCTAAAGAAGACAATATAGCAGACCTGAAGAGCCAATTGGAATCAGCTAAGCATGAGATTGCCAAATTGAAGAAAGCTGCTAGAAGACATGCAGTCATACAAGCAAACTATTATAGAATTAAAACTCTATGGGAAGAGAATGCAGCTGTAGAAGTGGTTGATTGCAATACACAATTTCACACCTGGACAGTACCAGCAATCAAAGAAGCCAAGTACATCAGAATGATCAATATGCAACTAAGAGCTGGTAATAAGGTTATGAAAAAACAAATTGAAGATCTGAAGGCACAACTAAACCAGCTTAAAGGACCTGCTAAATGAGTTTACATTTCAAGTAAGATTTTGTTTCAAAAATTTTGATAAGTTTGCTTGATCTTATATTTATGAAGAAATCTAAATCCCTATTCAGCCTTTGGAAAGTCTAAAGAAGTTTTTGGCAATCAAAATACACGGTTAATAAAGGTCTCAGGTTAAAAACAAGTTTTTTTTTAACAACTCAGCAGTTTCGTAGCGCGCTACGAAACTGCTGAAGGTGATTATTTCAACTTAAATCAAGCAGTTTTGGAGTTGAAGCAAGAAAATTTTGAAGGAAAGTTGTATACAACAAGAACACCTGAGGTTACAACAGCCAATCAGACTAGCACAAGTGGAAATCAATGGTTTGAATCAAAAAGTGGTATTTTGTCATATTATAAGAAAATTGAAGCATGCATCAGACAGCTTGAATGTGTTCTCCTTTTTGTTTTCAAAACAGTGGATGACACATCATCAAATCAGGTTTCGTAACAGTGGACAGCATATCACAACGTGGCCATCGTCATATTTTGAGGGATAACAATAAAAAACCGATTTATGAATATTTGAAGACCATAAAGCCGAGAAGCAAGGAAAGTCTCCTAATTTTCCTGGACAGTGAAGAAGGTACATCATTCAAGGCCAAAATGGAGCATTAAACACCCATCTCAGCCAAACTGAAAGAGAACTAGATGTCAAAGAAAGGAATCATCTCAATTAAAGCCATTATGCATGTAATATGGAGTTAGAGTCATAGTTGATTTAGATCTCTAAAAAACTCCAGTCAACACTATGTTGTATTTATTAAAGTAGCTAGAGTTTAAGAGTTGTTAGTAATAGAAGTAGTTTTCAAATTCCCCTCATGCTTGAGGAGGAATCTCGATCAGTTAGAATAAGAGCTCTATATATAGCTGAAACAACAATGTAATCAGGGTTGGAAATTTTATGGAAAAGCTTGTATTTGGCTTATGTAAGACTCATTTTCAGTAATACAGATTTGACTTTACTTCTCAGGATTCATGAAGGATTTTTTATGTTCAGGATATTTGATGTTGTCCTTTTATTAATTCTTACAGTGGTATGGATGTATAATCACTCAGAATTCACTGAATGTGCTCTGACTTCCTGTATACATTTATAAACTGTGTGGTCCCATATGAGTTTATGTTCTAAATGTTTAAATGCTGAATGCCCTGACTTCCATGTAAGGTTGAGCTCATTGTTTTATTTAGGTGTGTTGACTCCATAAGCCCAATGGATAGTAATTAAAAGTGTTTCCACCATTTATATTTCTCAGAGTTGTTCTATTAGAGTTATCCATCTTATCTTTAATCAAAATCATTAACCCATCTAGAGAGAGCCCTCTAAGGATGAGGAGGCTAAGCCTCAGCCTAAAGTAGGTTTGAAACAATTACTTGAAGTCTTCCTGGTCTGCAGCCTTCCAGGTTCTGATTTTGAGATAACACACTCCATCAATATGACTGATTTATCAATGCTCTGTTCTTGATAACGATGAGATCAAGAGGCATATTTAGGAGTTTTTATAGAAAGGGCACATCAACCCAAGCTCATCACCCTTTGGGAGCCCAATTGTATTGGTATAGAAGTAGTATGGAGCCTAGAGACGCTGTATTGACTATTGGGCACTGAACAAGATCATCGTATGGAATAAGTACCCGATCCCACGAATTGATGATCTTCTGGATCAACTCAAGGGGGGGAAATATTTCAACGAAATCAATTTGAAGTCCAGTTATCACCAGGTGCCTATTGAACCCTTAGATGTGTGGAAGATTACCTTCAAATCCAAGGAGGGCCTTTTCAAATGGTTGGTCATGCCTTTCGAGTTGACGAATTCCCCTGCAAACTTCATGAGATTGATGGAAAACATCTTGCGACCCTTCACCAATGCATTTATGGTGGTGTATCTAGATGACATATTGATCTTCAGCTAGAGTTTGGAAGAGTACCTCCACCATATTCGACAGGTCTTCCAAACCCTCGACAACACAAGTTATGTGCTAAGTTGGAGAAATACACTTTTTGCATGACCCAGGTTCAATATCTGGGGTACATCATTAATGAGAAGGGTGTGCATGTGGACCCAATCAAGATACAAGTCATTCGGGATTGGCCAGCCCCAACCACTCTAATAGAGCTCCACAACATTCTAGGTCTTGCCAATTTCTACCGCGGGCAGGTTCGTGTTGGGGTTCTCTCATATCACTTGGCCTTTAAGTCAAGTAACCAAGGGCAGAGCAAAAGCAAAGTTATTTTGGTTTGAAACCCAACAGAAGGCATTTTCCAAGTTGAAGCATCACCTATGCTTTGCACCAGTTCTCACATTACCAGACCCACAACAACCATTTGAGATTGAGACAGATGCCTCCAACTATGCTATTGGTGTAGTTCTTTCTCTGCAGGGGCATCCAATGGATTAACACAATGAGACACTTTTAGACAAAGTCCAAAAGTATCTCACTTATGAAAAAGAAATGTATTCCATTGTGTAGGCATGTCATTAATGGAAGCATTACATTATAGGGAAGGAAATAGTCATCCACGCAGACCACCGACCATTGCAGTTCATACAGACACAAGGGAAGTTGCAGAAATATCGCCATCATAAATAGTCCACATACCTGCAACAGTTCCATTTGAACATTAAATACAAGAAGGGAAACACAAATAATGTTGCAGACTGCCTCAACTGATCACTATTCCTGGCACTGATCACTATGCTCGACTCCTGTGGGGATGATATCTCAAGGTGGCCACATGTTTACAAGAATGATCCAGAAGTCGACGACACATACTAGGAAATCCTGGAAGGTAAGAAAGTTCCAAAATTTCACCTCCAGGATACACTTCTATTCCACCTAGGACACATCTGTGTTTATATATTCAAGCAAGTGTGGAAAGATGATTTGGAAGGTGCACTATAGTTGGGTCATTGGACATGTTAGAGTAGATAAAATAGTGGCAGTACTGCAAAGTATTTTTTATTGGCCGAACCTTTGTCAAGATGTTGGGAAGTACATTTGATCCTGCACTATCTATGCCATTGCCAAACCAACCATCAAGAAGCAAGGCCTATATACTCCTCTGCCTACTCCTAGTCGACCTTGGGAATCCATCTCCATGGATTACGTGTCAGGCCTTCCTTCTACTAAGCATGGTAATGACTGTGTTTTCGTGGTCGTCAACAGATTCTCTAAGATGGTCATTATGGCAGCCTGCAAGAAGAGTATCACAACAGAGGCCAATGCTAAGCTCTTCTTTGAGCAAGTGTGGGTACAATTTGGGATCCCACAGCCCATTGTCTTTGATCAGGATAGCATATTCCTAAGTGCATTTTGTTCAAGTCTCTGGTCAATGCTGGATACCAAAATTACTAAGTCCACGAACTTCCTCCCCAAAACTGATGGCCAAACAGAGGTCATCAACAAAATGATCGTACACATTTTGTGCATGTAAAACTCAAAGAATGCACACACATGGTATGAGAGCCTCCCTTATGTCCAGTACAACTAAAACAAAGTTCTCCATAGCTCAACATGCCACAACCCTTTTCAAGTAGGGATGGGATTTCATTCATTATGTCCCATTGATGTGGTCATACCATTTGCAGCCACTCAATCAGATTCGACTCACGCCCAGTCTGAAGCTGATAGGGCTAACATATTCATTGATTGCATTCAACACATCTGCCAGTAGGTCCATGATATATTGGAAAAAGCCAATGCTAAGTACAAGTAGCGCCATGATCAGCATTGTGTGTCACACAAGTTCTAGGTGGGCGACAAAGTTTGGCTACATTTGCAAAATAAGCGCCTTTTTGGACCCCACAACAAGCTTCACTTGCTCCAATATGGGCCACACACCATCGCCAAGGTTGTAGGGGACAATGCATTCGAGGTCAACATTCCAACCTTCCTTTGTCTGCACTCAGTGTTCAATGTAGACTACACATGACCATACTTTCCACCATTATTGGACACATTTGACATTGCAGAACAACTCACACTAGCGGAGCTAAACTCAGGCTGCATGGAATAGGCCACAACTGATTAGATCATGCACATGTAGATCAAGGACACTCATCAACAGAGGATCCAACTATATCAAGTTGTCAAAATAGGGAAACTCCTTCACTAGGGCAAGTGGTTCATCAGGGAATAGGTTCAACAAAAATTTCCTCACCTCATGGAGGCTCTACACACAATGGGGAAGATTGCTTCCTAAGGAGGGAGGACTGATCGAGGTGGACATTGGTGGCCACCCACTTGTTCCACATGTTAGTTCCAGTCTTTGCAGCCTGTCACCAGGGATCAAAATGGGCTCTTACTATGTTCAGTTTTCAGAAATGTTTTGCACATGAGTTTCAGTGCAAGTCATATCCTAAGTATGTCCATTCGAAGAAGATCGAAAAAATATTTCCAATGGTATATCACACTCTAGTAACCAGTTTCTGGATCAGAAGATATGATTGAAATGAATGATTTATTCTTGGTTATGCATGTTTTGAGGTCATTTGTTGCACACAGGGACAATTTTACTACAAAATCAGTTTCTGAAGTAATAGACATGAATTTTAGAAGAGTGAACGAGGTTTTTGTCAATCACATACTAAGTAACAAAAACCTCCTTCAGTTTATGCACAGGTGTTGTATGTGGGAGATATGCAGTGATATTTGAAGCCTACATTAAAACAAAACAATTTTTGCATTTGTTTTACTGTTTTAGCCATTATAGTGCGGCACCATTTTACAACAGATAGAAAGTAATTTTAAGAAACCAAAGGAGGTTTTTGTCAACCACAAGCCATATAACAAAAACCTCTTTCAGTGTATTCATAGGTGGCATGAATTGGAATATTTGACTAGATCTTTACAACCTATTTTTATAGATTTAAATATTTAATGATTTCCTGTTTTAGAGATTATTTTGTGGCACATATTCCGAGCAACTGGAAACAAATTTCCAAAATTTGAGAGAATTTTTCTCAAAAATGACCTTATATACAAAAACCTCTTTCCGTTTTGTAACAGGTGTTATGGTTTAAGAGATACGAGTTCATCTTTGACACTTATTTTTAGAAATTCGGTCCAAATTTAATGTACCTGATTCTATCTTGAGGGAGATGGTTGAGCTCAACTCCCTTAGTACAGGGATGAGCTAATTGTATATATTTTATGAATTTAAGAGTGTAAAGGGTTTGAATGTTTCAGTAGATGAAATCTGCTTTGGACTGTGTAAAGCTTTTTCTGAATATTATTTTAAATGGAGCAGTTTCTTCCCTTTAGATTTGGGATCCATCACGGTGTTTAATGTGCAACATGTTTTTCTTGTAAATTCATTTTCGTGATTTGTTTTTTTCTTCTAATTTCGTTACAACATTCTCTAAGGGAAGTGCTAGGAATCCATCCACGCATGATGCTCCTTTCGCAATGATTTTGTTGTTAAATGTAGTGGTTATTTTTGCAGAATCCGTCCTCTATTTGATGCTTTGTTGAGTAACCCTATGTTTCTTTTTCTTCTAATGCTGCAACTGTAGATCCATCCCTTGATTGATGCTTGTAGGGTAGCGAGCTTTCTCCTCTTTCCTTCTCTCAATTACATATTTTATCTGGCTGAACATTGCACTTACTTTTCCCCATGTTTGCTGATAGAAACTAACCTCGATTCCATAGCCCAATGATCCCTTGTCTTGCTGTTTTAAACCGAAAAATTTCAATCAAATCCTCGTACTTCATAGCTAGCCTAAGATTCAGTTATCGCAACCATGTTTTGTTGGCAAAGAGAGAGCCCTCTCTGGTCTGGCAGGGCTAGATGCCAGATCAAAAGCTTGGTCTGTGGTTACCTCGGAATTGCCTCTTCTCAGCCTTGAGGTTCATTCTGAGTGCTAACACCACCTATACCTCCATCCGGTTTCATTTATTTCCTTGTTTATTGCAACATTTACAATTTTTAGCAGTTTTTTCGGGTCCTAAGCTTTGAGAGCAGTTTTGACCCCCTAAACGATGTTTTTTTGAGGTCTACACCAAGCTTCATTAGCGGCTTGCCACAAATCCTATATTAATTGAAGAGATATTTCCAATAAGGTATCATACACACTAAACATATATAATATTATCAAGTTATAACCCAGGGAAGTTGGCTGCCCAACTAACCCCAACAAGGCCCACAAACTCTTGGCGTTCCTTCCCCTGGGTTATGGTTTTCATTATTTAGGGTTTTCCCTTGCTGTTCAATAATAAATAGTCCCTTAAGACTCATTGTAACACAGTTTAGAGGCATGTATCCACCACATCTCCTCTCAGAGATAAGCTACCATTGCCCAAGCTAGTTTTATTTCCTTTCTATCTGTAAGCATATTTCAATATTTGATATTAATGAAATGAAGTGTTATTTCTATTGCATATCCGTATTTATTGTTATATTAGTAATTTGTTGCATTCATGTTTAAGTTTGGATCAATGGTATAAGAGAAAATCTACTCTTTCTTTATTTTTCTTTTCATGTCCCCAACAAGGTCGTGATATAAGGAGTTAGCACTCGAACTGGTCGAACCTTTGCAAGACCAACCTCACACTTCATCAGATTTTTGGTATGATTATACTGAAGGAGGCTTTCTAAGGGAGAAATTCAAATGTGTCACACTTCAGGATTTTGGAGCCTCTATTTACTGCCATGTCTCCAAAGAAACAATGAAGAAGCTTGAGTCGAAGACATGTTTGGGGGTATTTGTGGTTTACAGAAAAACTCCTCACAACTACCTTGTGTTCTTTCCATCCCACATAATAATAATTGTGTGAAGGGATGTAAATATTGATGAGGAGAAAGTGATGCAGTTCTCTCTTGAGAGGGAGCTTTAGATCCCACCAAAAGAGGAGATTTTAGCTCCGAAGGAGGATCCTCAGGAAGTTGTGGAGCAACCACAAATTGAGGAGAAAAGAGTGGACACATCCACTCAAGCAGAACCATCCATACAATGGAGAAAAAGAACCAAGGAAGCTTATAGATTAGTGCAGGATGCGAGGGAGAATGTAGGATCTCCTTCAATTTTTTGTAGGCAAAGGAGGTCACCTAAGAGATACACTGGTTACATGGCTCTAATGACTAAGCATGTAGAGACTGAGGCATCCTCTTTCAAGGAATCAGTAGATAAACCTATATGGGTTTATGCAATGATGGAAGAGTATGAATCCATTGTAAAGAACAATGTTTGGGAAGAAGTCCCAAGACCAACAGATAAATCAGTTGTGTGTTTGAGATGGATCTTCAAGGCTAAGCATGAAGCAAATGGAAGAATAGAGAAATATAAGACCATATTTTTGGCCAAAGGATTCTCTCAAGTTGAGGTAATTGACTATGAGGATACCTTTGCTCCTATAGCAATGTTTTCATCTATTGGAACAATTTTTGCTCTAGCTATGCAGATGGGGTGGAACATCTAGCATATGGATGTAAAAACAATATTTCTCAATGGGGTTATTGAGGAGGAGGTGTGCATCGAACAACCAAAATGTTTTGAGACATTTGATTGAGTATCATGTGTGTAGACTCAAGTGATATTTGTATAGTCTCAACAAGCACCCCATGCATGGCACACTAGGATAGACAACTATCTCATTGGTTTGGGCTTCGTCAAAAGTGAAGCAGATGCGAACCTCTATCATATTTTGGTAGAAGGTAAATTTCTTATTATTGTCTTATATTTTGATGATTTGATTTTAGCTGGTGATGAACAAATGAACAGATCTTGCAAGGAGGACCTTGCAAGGAAATTTGAAATGGACATGGGTCTCATGCTCTACTTCTTGAGGTTAGAAGTATGGAAAAGAGATGGGGAACTATTTTTGTCTCAATGAAAGTATGTAAATGAGATAATACAAAGATTTTGCATGGAGGGTTGTAAACCCATGGAGACACCTCTAGCAACCAATTGGAGGAAGGAGGATGCCATTTCAAGTGAGGAATTAGATGCTACCATTTATCAACAACTAGTGGGTTCAATGATGTATCTTGTGAACACACAACCAAATATGTGTTATGCAATCAACCAGTTGATCCAAGCTATGGTTAGGCAACCATATTATATTGGAAAGAAGCTAATCATGTTTTAAAGTACCTTAGAGGAACTACCCACTTTGGACTATGTTATAGATGGAAAAAGGGAGTGAATTTGTGTGGCTTCACAGATGCAGAGTGGGCAGGGAGTCTACCAGACTGAAAGAGTACATCAGGTAGATTTTTTAGTGATTGGTCTACAACAGTTTATGCGGTGCTCAATTCAGTAGAAGCAGAATACATGGCTTCAATTTAAGAAACATGTGAGGCAATCTAGATGAGAAATGTAGTTGTGGGACTGTTTGGTTAGATGATGGATCCAATTGTGATCTTTTGTGATAATCATAGTTGCATTAAGCTCTCTAGGAATCATGTATTTCATGGTCGATCTAAGAATATAGATATTTGGTATCACCATTTATGGGAATGTGTGCAGAGGCGAATATTGTTGTTACAATACATTCCGACAGAGGAAGAAGATGTTGACATTTTGACAAAAGCTTTGTCAAGAGGGAAGTTCGAGTTCCATAGCTGCAATATAGGGGTGGTTGATAACCCCTTTCTTGCTAAGAGGGAGTATTGAAAAATGCAACAAGAAAGTCTCAATTTGATTTTACCTTGGAAAAATTGAGAAAAATCGATCTCCACATTAGCAGACAATTTGGATGCAATTAACTTGTGTGACATGGCTCTTGTTAGTCACTTAGCTCAATAAATTCACGTTAGAGGAATTGGAGTTCAGTTAAGCATGTGCGATTGCTAATTTGTAGCAATCAAGGTTAATTATTTCATGTTGTTTTGAGTTAAACTAGTTCTAACTGTTGGAGGAACTAGTGGAAGTTCAGTTGTGGAGTGAGACTTCAGTCTAACTCATTGATCATCCAGTTAACTAATCAATCAACGCAAAATAACTATTACATGTAGAGAATTCAAGTTCCTCAGTTGTTCTGGAGATTCGAAGGTACTGTATCATCAATTGTAGACTAGTCTTGAGTGTACATGTGTTTCATGTAGTCAGATGATCAACCTTAGTAATTGTGAAATCATTTTGGAGGAAATTCCTAAATAGTAGGGGCATAATTTCTTCAAGAATTGTGTAAGGAAATAGGGGCTCAATCAAGGGTAGAAATTGACTAAGTATGGGTTAGAGGTTCTCAGTGAAGAGAGAGATAGGTTATTCACTTGCAAATTGGGTTCTGATTGAGATATCAATTATAATATATCTCTATTCATAAGATTAATGCAATTAGGCAAAGTGGTTTTTAGCATATTTCTTTCCCCTAGAAAAATATTGTGTGCATGTGTGTTATTTCTCATTGCATATTTGTGATTGTTATTGTAAATTGTGAATTGGATTCTGCAAAGTAGTAGAGTAGGATTGTGTCTTATGATTTAGATTAAAATTTCATGAGGAGTTGCAATTCTACACCATAATTTCTACATGGCCTAGAATTATGGCTCAGATATCGAGACCACCCTCTTCGAGCTGTAAATTTTGGGCTATAACTAGATGGAAATAGTGTCATGCATGTGGTTGGAGCCCTATAACCGTGTCCTTATAGGGTTGTGTGTGTAGTTGCATTGTTAAGTCAGAGAAAAGCAACCCCAACTCAGGGTTTGCTCACTTGGGGTGGTTCTTGGGCCCCTGATTGTCCTGTAATCAATGAGGAATGTCTGTGAGTTGTCAGTTTTCAGCCCCACTTTCATGACATAATATTGGAGGTTAGGTCATGTTATAGTAACTCTTAAGTTCATGTTTACCCTCGTAGGCCAGTGAAATTGGGTAAATGTGGGAGGGGGTGGTTACAAAGTGGTATCAAAGCTTCCAGGTTCAAACACTTGGACTAGATGGGAAGAATGTCTTTGTCATGCATTCATGTAATTTTTTTATCTGTTTATTATCCATGCATTATGATGATAATTGTTGCAGTTGTGTCATCGTGTAGAGGTTGATGATGTTGATGTTGGGATAATTGATATGTTGATTTCACTATATACATATGTTGTGTTAATCTAGACCAATTTGTGCAAATGAGATAAAATCCCTTGAACATTACTAAGGTATGTTTGGTTATGTTTATATTTTTTTTATTTGGCATGGCATGTTTGCAGGAAGTAGAAGATCAGGGATGACAAGAAAAATGGTGGATTATATTTCACATGATTCTCTTTATAGATCATATGAGCAACGCAAATATGAGTACTCTCCTGACATAACAAATACCTTGATAAGTATAAAGGCAGATATTAGGAGCTACAAAGAAGATAATGATCAGATCATCAGTCATAGGAAAGACTTGTCATAGAAAATGAGAAGAAAGCATAGGTAAATGCAGTGATCCTTCAAAGTTTATTAGATTTGGAGAGACAGGAACAACTAAGGATCAGTTATGGACAGAAGGAAAGGAAAAATGGGGCATATGGTACCAAGTCTCATGGAGGAAATAGGTCGGACAAAGATGACACAATTAGAGGTGGTAGATGGATGGATACAACTGACAAGAGAGGTAGTGGTTATTGATTCTATTCTAGTTCTGGATAAGAGAGAAAACATCATTATCATCCTTATAGGAAGAGTGAGAAGTAGTGCTTTCCATATGAGTTTAAGAAATCCAAACCTCTTACCTTTGATGGAGAGCTGAAGAAACCATTGGGATGAAGAAGTTCTTCGAGTTGCATGATTATAAAGAGAATATGAAAGCCAAGATAACCAATTTTGAGTATCAGAGGGAATGAAGACATACAGTGGGAAGATGTAAAGCGCGTTAGAGGAATCAAGATAGAGGATTTGAGATGGCATGAGTTTAAGAGACTTTTAAAAAAGAAGTACTTTTCAGAGAGATACTATGACAAAAAGGCTAAGGAGTTCTACCAATTTAAGATTGGATCTATGACAAATGAGGAGTATATGAATAAGTTTTTGGAGCTATTAAGGTATGTACCATATCTTAAGGATGAGAAAACGAAGGTTCAAATATTTTTTAGTGGATTACCTTTAGCATTTAAGGATTAAATTAAGTATGATCAACCCTATACATAGGAGGAAGTAATTGGGAAGTTGAAGCATTGTTATGAGCAGTATAAGCATAAGTTAGAGCCTAAGCAGGGTTGGAAAGGTAATGAAAAGACTAAGGGAAAATGGGATAAGAAGCGAGGAAGAAGACAAGATTTAGGTAACAAGGAGAATGCAGCGTCATATAATAAATTCAATGTAGTTGAAAGAGGATAGGGATTTTAGACTTGGGAGCAGAACAAGGGTGATGGTAGAAAGCCTTTACAATGTTGGACTTATGGCAAGGATCATCACAGGAGAGATTGTCCACAACATCAAGGTCGCAGACCTCAGATTTACAGTGCTCATGAGGCACATATAGTTGGAGATGTTGGAAAGAGTATTCATTGGATTTATACAACATTGGATAATGGGCAGGATGATCATCAGGAATCTATTATTGAGATGGAAGGTAATCTTTATGATCAAGTTGTTTATATTTTAATTGACTTTGGATCTAACTATGGTTATATCAGTCATGTTCTAGTGGATAAGTGTTGCTTGAATTAAGAAGTGCATGAAAAGTATTGGTTAGTGCAGCCGGCAACATGTACTAAGAAAAGAGTTCATCATTAGGTGATATCTTGTTCATTTTAGCTAAATGGTATGTCTACATCAGCACATATAAATGTACTTTCATTGGGATCATAAAATATGTTGTTGAGTATGGATTGGTTGTACATTCATAGGACAAAGGTAGATTGCTATGATAATACTATTGAATGCTTGGATGATGAAGGACAAAGGAGAATATTGCAGGGTAAAAAGAAGCCTACATCAGTGAAAATGGTTACTGTTTTGTAGGGAAAGCACGGTAGTAGGAAAAGATTTGTATTTTTTGCAGTTCATGTTTACAATGACAAGGGAATTATGTTGAGGATGCTAAAGTCTTGAAGAGGTATCTAGTTTTGCAGTAGTTTCAGGATGTATTTCCAGCAAAGATTTCAAAGTTACTGCCTCATAGGGAAGTGGAATTTTCTATTAAGTTGATGTCGGGAGAAGTACCAGCATCTAAGGCACTATACAGGATTAACGCTCCAGAGTTGGTAGAATTGAAGTTGCAGCTTAAGGAAATGATTGATAAGGGATATATTAGGCCAAGTGTGTCACCTTGAGGTGCACCAATATTGTTTGTGAAAAATAAATATGGCACTCAAGAACAATAATTATTTGTCACGGATTAATGACTTGTTTGATCAATTGAAGGGAGCAGTAGTGTTCTTGAAGATTGATTTTAGATCAGGATATCATCAAGTATGCATCAAGGAAGAGGACATCTACAAAATCGTGCTCTAGACTAGGTATGGAAAATATGAGTTTGCAGTAGTTCCTTTTGGTCTTACCAACGCTACAACTAATTTCATGTGTTTGATGAATAGTGCGTTGTGTGCTTTTCCAGAAACTTTTGTGATAGTATTCGTTGATGACATATTGATATACTCTAAGAATGAGGAAGAACATGCATACATCTAGTAGGAGTGTTAAATTTTTTGAGAAAGCATCAATTGTATGCCAAGCTTAGAAACTGTTGTTTCTTTTAGAAATAATTTCATTATTTAGGGAATGTTTTTTCCAAGGAAGGTATGGTAGTGGACCCAAAAAAATTTAGAGCTATTATAGAGTCGAAAACACCTAGGAATGTGGATGAGGTCAGATCATTCATGGGACTAGCAGTTTATTACAAGAGTTTCATCAGGAAATTCTCATGGATTTCCTATCCTATTACATTATTGTAGAGAAAAGGAAAGAATTTTGAATGGATAGAGGAATGTGCATATAATTTTGAGAAGTTGAAGTAGTTTCTTACAAACGCTCTGGCCTTGAAGATTGAAAATCCAGATAAAGAGTTTGTCATATGGATAGATGCTTGCAAGAGGGGACTTGGTGGAGTTCTGATGCAAGGACAACTAGTATGTTATGAGTAAACAGAGTTAAATGAGAACGATCATCCATCCCTTGAAGATGTGGAGACATTATCTTCTTGGAAGGATATTTATTTCGATGAGTGATCATAGTGGCTGAGATACTTCTTTGATCAACCTAATATGGATTCTAGACAAGCTAGGTGGTTTGCTACCCTTAATGAGTTTGATTTTGAGATCAAGTACATTAAGGGGTAAGGAGGACATGGTTGTATATGCTCTTAATAGAAGAGTACATGTGAATCACATTGCAACAATGAGTTCTTATGGGATAGACTAGCAAGAGTGGATCTTGCAGGCAATATAACAGGATGAAAAATACCGACAACTTAAGCATAGGTTATAGTAGTAGGGTACGGGTAATAGGGATGAGGAGTATCATCTCATAATAGATGGCTTGGTAAATTTTAGGAACAAGATTTATGTGATGAGATCAAAAAGTTTATCTTGATGGATTTTCATGTCAAGCCATATTCAAGTCACTTGGGATATCAAAAGACATTGACATTAGTTAAGAAATTCTATCATTGGCCAAACTTGAAGAAAGAGGTGCTTGAGTTTGTTGTGTAATGTTTGGATTTCCAGCAGGTAAAAGCAAAGTGTAAGCATCCAGGTAGTCTATTGCACCTAATTTTGATTCCATAGTGGAAGTGGGAGGTCATTTCCATGGATTTCATTACAAATTTTTAAAGGACATCAAAGCAGCATGACTCTATCATGGTTGTGGTTGATAGGTTGAGTAAGGTAGGTCACTTCATTCGGGTGAAGTATGCTCATTCAAGTAGTAAGGTAGCTCAGGTCTTCCTCAGGGAAATAACGAGATTGCATGGTGTTCCCAAGAAGATTGTATTCGACAAAGATGCCAAGTTCATTTCTAAGTTTTGGAAGGAATTGTTTGTAGGTTTGGTGACAATGTTGGCCTTCAGTACAACTTATCATCCAAACATAGATGGACAAATAGAGAGGTTTAACAATATTCATGAGGAGATGTTGAGGTTATATGTCATGCATTAGAAGAGGAAGTTGGAAGACTATCTTCCACTGCTAGAGTTTTCATATAACAACAGGTATCAAGAGTCCTTCAAGATGAGTTTGTTTAAGGAACTTTATGGGTGGAGTTGTAATACTTCTACCAAATGGTGTGATCTTGTGAACATGGTATTGATTGGACCAGATATGTTGGCAAATATGGAACAAGAAATGCAAGTTATTAAAAGGAATTTGAAGGAAGCACATGACATGCAGAAGAGTTATGCATATCAACATAGAGTATTTAAGGAGTTTTAGGTTGAGGAGCATGTGTACTTGTGCATCAAAGCCAAGAGGAGCTCCTTGAGGATTGCATCATGTGCCAAGTTGGCACCTCGATATTGCGGGCCTTTTTATATCCTTGAAAGGATTGGACCAGTGGCCTACTGACTTGCACTGCCTTCGATAGTGAAAGTCCATGATGTTTTCCATGTTTCATTGCTTAAGAATTATGTCGAGGATGTTGATCATGTGATTGACTGGTTTGAATTGTAGGTGGAACCAGAGGGAGAATTCTAGCTAGAACCACAATACATATTGCAGCGGAAACAACTCATGCTCTGAAATAGAGTAATCGAATAGGTTACAGTGCAGTGGAAGCACTTTGGGTATGATGAATATACATGGGATATGGCTAATTAGAAGCAGGCTTTATATCCTTCATTATTTTCTTGTTCAAGCAAATGAGTTTTGGTATATGTATATGTGTATATATATGTATATGTATATGGATGTTGTTTTAGATACCATAATGAGTTATCTCATGAAGCTCCAATAAGCGGTATGATTTTCATTTTTGTCATGTTGGTCACGGTTTGTAGTAGTTGTTCATTGTAAATACTACATCGAGCTATGTTATAAAGCTCCACATGTAATATGTTTTATTTTTAACATTTTTTTGGACCTAGGTGTCAATGAACACAAAAAACAGTGTACCCCCAAGGGGGAGTGGTTTGTAACAGTCCCTGTTTGATTTTCTATGTAGATAAAATATAAGACAAAGGTCATGGGGCACGTATTCCAAGATGAGTGTTGGGAAACAAATAGTGATGGTTATCACTGATGATTAATTAATGGCTATGGAAATTGGCAAAGGCAAAGTGGAAATAATTGGAATTTTATTTATGAAATAAAGGAAAATAGGAGAAAATGAATGTGAAGATACACATATTTTCATGAGAGGGAAATTTAAGTGAAATTAAGGAAAAATGAAGAAAATAGAGGCCTCAATGATAAAAATGCTTCTGAGGACCAGTTCACAACTTTTGTCAGTTGAGATTTTGTTGGTTAAGCTTATTTTATTTTATTTTTGGGATCTCTCTTCTACTATCTCATTCGCTCATACTCTTGCACACTTATAGAATTCTTGGAGCACGCTTGGAGAACTCTAGTATTCACTTGGATTTGGAGGAAGAACGTAAAGGAAAACTAGAAAGCATATGGGAAAGATTGGATCAACAACTATAGTTGGATTTCTTTGCAGTTAACAGGTCGCATGTATGATTTCCTTGCCGATTTTTGGATGGATGGTTTATTCATGTGATTATTTGGTTATTTATTTTCATTGCCATGGAGGATTACCTAGGTTGATAGTGGTTTTAGTATTGCCTTTCCATTTCCTATATAGCCATGGCGTTGTGGGTTTTTCCACTTGATTGTTTTTTTATTGGTGCTCATAACTCCTTATGGTTGTGGGTTGGAACAAACACTTTGGAATCCCTACAACAACTTTTGTTGAGTTACTAGTCTTGGATCCTAGGTTGGGACAAACACTCTGGAACCCTTGGTGGGTTGAGTTACTAGTCCCTAGAGTCAAGTTGGACGAACACTCTAGATCCCTAGAAGGTTGTGGGTTGAGTTACTAGTTCCTAGAGCCCTGGACAACTTGGGTAGAGATTGTTCTGGTTGGTGTTAGTGATTTTTGACCGTGGATGTTGAATCATTGTGGTTGAGGGTTGAGGTAGTTTTTCCTCTAGAAGCCCTGGTATGGTTTTGTATTGGTTATTCCATGAGATCCCACATTCATGCTTGGAATATGGAGTGGGGGTGATTGGATGAAAGATATATTTGGGTCAACCCAATCTATGGTCAGGTGGTACTTGGAAGTCCCTGAATTGGTTGTTATTTTTCCTATGTTAATATGGGAAATTTCCTTATTGTGATCTATGAGCATTTTTAGTGTGATATTGGTGATATTATGGACGAGTTCCCATTATTTCTACGTTGGTTATTCTCTCGTTATATGTTGGTTATGTGATATGTACCATCTATGGATATTGTCATGAATTGTTTAAGTATGGATTGATTGATTAATGTATGTACTAATAAGTTTTTTTGCATCTATGTGGAGAGGACATATAGCCTTCTTGGTGATTATTAGGTGAATCTCATACTATTATTATCAAATATGCATTCATGACATGTAGCTTCTATGTTTTCCATGTGCTTGACGAAATGCATATTATGTTCTAGGAGGTCTAGGTCAAGTTCTTGATTCAATTTTGAATGTTTAGATTTGTCCTCGTGTCAATAATGATTCTAGAAAGTCTCAAATGGTTTTGGGAAATGGTCTAGATGTTGGCCTGGAATTATGGCTCAATCTTGGTATTGCACCCTCTGGACTAGAAATTTTGGGCTATAACCGCATGGAAGGAGTGTCATGTGTGTGGTTGGAGACCTATAACCACACCCTTGCATTATTTTGCATGAATTTGGGCTATTAAGTCAGAGAAAAACAACCCCATCTCAGGGTTTGGCCACTTGGGGTGGTTCGTTGGCCCCTGAGTGTCCTGTAAGCCTTGAGGAATGTCTATGAGTTGTAAGTTGTTGGCCCCAATTTCATAACTAAAGCTTGGAGTTTGGGTCATGTCATAGTAACTCTTTGTCTCACGTTTACCTTGGAAGTGCATTGAAATTAGGTAAATGTGGGAGGGGATGATTACATTGAGTAAGTTTCTCAAGTGTCACTTTTCCTTTCACTTTTCTCTTTTTCCTTTGCAAGTTTCATTTTACCTCATTCTTATTGTAATAAGTGAAATTTATGTCATTATTAACTTCTAGAAGTGTCGTTTCAGTCTTTTGAGCTTATTTTCATGTGTCACATCACATCCCTTTTCTTTTCTCCCACCGACAATTATTTTTGCTTGGTGTATTTATGCATGCATGTTCTTCTCTTTTCACTATCTTGATTGCTCGATGTTAGTGACTATTTTGATTAATTATTTTTACTTCATCCCTCTGAGTTAACTTAGTTCTGGATCAAAACAAAACTCATTCTTATTACCAAAACAATAAATTACATCAATAGAACTTTCATAAGTATTGTAGTTCGAAAATAGCTTAGAGTCTTACAATCAAAATCCGAATCCTACTGAGGTCCTAGGCCTCTCTACTTATCCAACTGAATTCCCCAATGACTTCCTTAAAATTAGGGAGGCTCGGCTCCCAAACTCGAGATAAAATGGTGCTTTGTCTCTCACTTGCTCGACTGCCTTCTAATCCTCATGATTTGGATGTTTGCACTCTGAGCTGATGTGATGAATAGAGGAATATTCAAATGGAGGAGTAGTAAATGAGGAGGATTTACCTCCTACAATCCCTCTCCCTTGTCCCATTCGAGTTTTGACCTTAGTCTTTGCCAAAATTCCTTGATTTTCTCCTTTAATCCTGCATTCAATGCATATTAGTCCACTAAGCATGATCTCCAACTCTAACTCACCTCATAAACAAAATATAATAAAAAACATGTAATAAGTTATGAGAAACATTGGTTTGACTAAGCTAGGAGGTGAATTAAGGCCCATATAATTACCCAATAATGAGGCTCATCATCACCCCCCTACTGAAAGTGTTTCTCATCGTCTGAGCAAATTAATCAATATCCATATCCTTCATGGCTCTAGTGGCCTCTCTAACATCCCATGCCTCTAATGTGGTCTCCTCCTCTTGTTGATAGAAGGTGTAGAATTATTGTAGAATTTTTCTACAAATCAGTCAACTCTGATACCATGTAGAAATTTCCCACCTGTAGACCAACCTGGTAATGCAATGCACTAAAGCAAAACACTTGATCTACTTTTACAAACAATTTAGCGGAAGCTTAATCGAACATGACAAACATCAGTAAGAATACATATAACTGATAAGAAGGAATCAATCACACATAACACAGAATAAGTTACCCGGGGAAAGCCTCAGCCTAAAACCCCAACTCTGTGTTATCATACAAGTGGAAATATATTCTAGATTACACAAAGCCTTAGCTTGGAAGCTATCCAGCTCTCACTACAATCCCTCTACTGCTCATAGACAATCAAAGGCTTCTAACATACCTTCTCCTTTACCCTCCAAGCCTCCTATTTCCTTGTGCAGTTTTCCTTGGGGTCCAGTGCTGCCACCTATGTGAATTGGCCTGTTCACACACTCACTAACCTCTGATCTAACTGCACAAACCTGAAGGAGATAAATCCTCATCATGGATGAGCTTCCTTTATAGGAAAAATACTCATCCAACTAATAATACACTATCCCTTCTCTAATCTCAACTGGATCTCTGACAGAACTGACATGTATCAGTTATCCATGAGTGTATACACAGTTATCTGAAAATAATAGTTGTCACATGCATGCAAGCATTGACAAACTATATCTCATTAATTTAACAATTAGTTAAATTAATCTAACTGAACTTGACTAAGTTAAACTAAGTCAACCGATCCTCTCAATATAAAACTCATCCTTAATTCCTCAACCAGTGGAGCAAGTCAAGGACACATTCCCCAATTAGTGGAGAAATAATTACATGTTCTCACAAAGACTTTGCTTTTCCATAACTAATTAACTCATGGAGAATTAATTAATTAATATTCCAAACTGCTAGTAAGACCAAATTCTAATTTACTTCCTATAGATAGACCAAAAACTACTATAAATAGGAAGGGACCCATAAATGTTATTTTTAGAACTTTCTATTTTTAGCAGTTTCACCTCTCACCCAATGTGGCCAATGACCTCACTGGCCAAACTGCTATTTTTAGACATGCTATTTTTAGACACGCTTTTTTAGTAGGTTTATTTTTAGCACATTCTAAATTTATCATTTCTTGTTGCACATTTTTCAACAGAAGGCTGCTTTCTTTTCTACCTCCTCCCACTGCCTCTTTTCTTCTTCTTCCTTTCTCCCTTCTAGCATCCCTAAGAGTAGTGGTGGACTGAGTTTTAGTCCAATCTAATTGACTTTCAACCTTTGCATAGATTTCTTATACATGTGTGTATTATTTAATTCCTCTCTCAACCTTTGAGGAGAGTAATATTCTCTTATCTTTAAGTTGTATGGTAGTTTGTTCCATCTCCTTAGGCAAGCATGTATGCTATCATCTCCTAGCAACCTAAACATGTCCTCAAAATGTGAAATTGCTTTCTCTTGGGTAGAAAGATATCTAGGTGCCAACTGAGGATCATTTGTAATCAAATTGTTAGCGCTAAAATCTGCCTTAGGCTGAAATAAGGCAAGACTCAAGGCCACATCAAACCATGCTCAGCCTCGTAGCTAGCCCTACGAGGACAGGAGAGGGCTCTCTCCGAGTCAAACTCGGAAAAAGGTAATCAAAAAGGCTCGAGATGACCCAATTGATGACTTATTTTAGGCTAGGTATTAAGTGCAAAGAGTTTAGGATTGATTTTTTTATGATTTTGTTGAAATCGAGGGAAAGACAATTTTGGGTGCAGGGATAAGGCACAGTTTTTGCAGAGGTCCACTTGGGGCAAGATAGGCAATTGTTTTGATGCCTTAAAGAAGGTGATATGGATATATCAGACCGGTGAGAGGCTAAGGAGAGCAAGGGGTCTCAATGATTCTCCTTAAACTGAAGAAAACATAGAATATTAAACAAATTTAAAGGCAGAGCATAACAATTTCATGGATTCTACCTTAACACTTCATTTGCTTAATAAGAGAAGATTCAATAGAGATAATGATGCACATACACAACTTACAAGTACTAAGAGAAACACACCATCAAGACATAAAGCCACATGGATCCCAAATAGTGCTGCAAAACCCTGGTCTTTCCTTTGCGAAAATTGCTGATAAAATATGTACAATATAGTCTCAAGCTATCCCAAGAGTCCAACCTCTCCAACCTCTGAAAATGATTGAGAAATTACATCATATAGACCATCCTAACTCCTTTCCTTGCCTCTAGGGGTCAAGCTCATCATTCTAGGAGCGGTTTGAACTAATTCTAAACAAGGAACTGAAATCTAGGTAGTCAAACAACTTACCCCTATATGCTAGGAAACTGATTCATTCATTAAATTTTTCACCTTTTAGTGAATGAATCCTCTAGAACAAGTAAAAATGTGCTAAAATTACATCATACACATCAAATTACATCAAGCTTGGTCATACACCACATCAAGAGGTGAAACTAGTCATAACTGGCCGAAATCCTGAGCTGGAAGGTGAAAATTTGACCAAAAAACCCTGTGCGTCGCGCGCCTGAGCCCTGTGCGCCGCCCGCATTTACACCTACTTTTGAGGCACTTCCTGGCATCAACATTGAGCTCAGGTTGTCTTGTTGGAAAGGCCGGGATGTCTACTTTCCAACCCAAGTGGAATTTTCCAATTTGGTCTCCATTTGACCCTCCAAAAGTGGATTCTCCCAGAAGTACTTTCTGCTGGTGCAAAAAGTGGCAGAAAGGTGATTTTCATGATGTTTTCTGAGCTTTTGATCACCCAAAACTTGATGAAATGCCTTGGACATTGTTGAGCATATGTATTTCATCATGAAAAATCCAAAAATGTAAGCCACCTATGATTTGGACCTCTCCATCTTGTGGGCCGCGTGCTGAGCGCGACGCATAGAGCCCAAAAACCTGTTTCGCAAGCCAAAAATTTTGAAACGACAAAATTTTCTCCAAATTTGCCCAAAATTGGAGTGAAGACTCTCCATCATGTATCATGATCAAATAATGAAGCCTCGGCCAAAACTCAAAGCGGATCAGGCCTTTTGCATTGTTTTTGCGCTTTGCTCAAACGCCTCTTGAGGATCTTCATTCTCACTTTGCAAACATGCATGCGAGCCCAATAGTGAGTCTTCATGTGGTGAAGCATGTCTTTGTCCCTATTTGCCTTCGCCGACAACTTCTCTAGATGAGTGTTAACATGTATGAGCATAGACTCTCGATCAGCCTCTATCTCCTGCTGAATGGGTGTCATCTCATTTAGGCTTCTTTGGGCAGCCTGTCGATCTTCACGGATTTTTTTCCACTTCTATGAGGCCTCCGGGGTGCATTTTCTTCCGTGGGTGAGTTGCTTTGGGTTTCCACCTCATAGTCGGATGAATGGTCAGATGACATGATTGATGCTATGAAAACTGTCTTGGAGAAGTGAATGTTGGTCACGAAACTATGTTGGACTGCTGTTGTGATATGATTGAAATTTGCCTACCAAGGGGAAAAATGCAACAAGGGACTGTTAGGAAGGGGAAAATATGAAGGGATTAGGGGATATTAGGATATATTTTGTTTAGGGAAATGTAGGAGGGTTTGGGAGGTTTATATAAGTTAGGGTTTGGGGTTTGTGCATTTGGCAATGGGTGGAAGGGAATTGGGGATAGGGGTTTAGTAAGTTTAGGGGATAGGGAACAATAACATTCAAGGGGAAATGGTATATGGGAGATGGGCATGATGGAAAAAGGGGATAATTTGATGGAGGGGGAGCCTTGGTAACAAAACGATGAATGTGCAACCCTTAACAACAGTTGGCTTGAGGATTTTTTGAGGTAGCGTTTAGATGTTTTGTAGTAGGAGGGAGGGATTAGGATTTTGAGGAAGGATAGTGTAGGGTTTTTATGAGGAATTATTGGAAAAATATTGGTGAAAATAGGGGATGGGAAACAAAGGGAAAAGGAAAACCTTGGCAACAATGATTTTTGAAAACCCTACAGCAAAGTTGGCACTTAAATCCTTATAGCAAATTTATGAACAAGGAGGGTTTTTACACTTGGTTTTTCATGGCAAATATAGCATAATTCTTTTACCTAAACCATCCAAAAACCAAGAACAAAGCGTGATGTAAGCCTACCTGTGATTTAATGCGTGAGAAGAGGTGATTTGAGTGGTTTCTAGGCAAGTTCAAGCATAAAATCCTATGTGCCGCGCACCTCACCCAACGTGCCGCGCGCATGTTAAATTTCACTGAAAAATGTTGCCTGATGCGCCGCGCGCCCAGCCTGATGCGCTGCGCGCACCCAGGTACATAGTGAATTTTGCAGGGGGCCTTTGGAGGCCTTCCTGGTGTCGAAATTGGGCGCATGATAGCTCGTGGGAAAGGTATTTGAGTCTAATTTCCAACACAACTAGAATTTTTCAATTTGGAGTTCATTTTCCATGTCCAAAATCAACTCTCCCAAGACTGGTCAAAATGTGCCAAATGAGGCTGCCTCAAGGCAGAGTGCTGGTGCAGTCAACTTTTGAATGCCTTCCTCAACTCCAAATTGAGCGTATGATATTTCATTGGAAAGATATTTTTGTCTAGTTATCATTTGACTCATAAAGAAAGTCATTTGGCCAACCAAGCTGGGAGAAAACTTGATTTTCCCAAGGTCACTTTAGAGGTGCATTCAATTCTCCTGAGGGAACGGTATTTTTGACATTTCTCTAAAACCATGACTCCTGTGTAAAAAGTGAAGGAGTTTTTTATTCTTTGGCATGTTTTGGACAAAAACCGCTCTCAGTTTTCTAAAATGCATCTTTTATTGCTCTGAAACATCTTTTGAGTGAAACTTATCCTGATGTGTGAAACAAGGGATTTTATCGAAATGAAGCGAAATGAAGGGGATAAGGGGCTTCTAAATTCTTGGGGAAATTTTTGGAAGTAGGGAGGGATGTTAGGAAGTAGGGGAAAGTGGAATCTCAGAGATTGAGTGAGGGGAAGGGGTCCCAAAAGGTCAAAACACAGACATAGCCTAGAAAATTGCCAAGTTGTGGCAAGAAACTAGGGTTTGTGCAAAAATGAGGAATTTGGGGGATCTCAGTGATGGGAAGTGTTTAATAAGGTACATGAAGGATAGGGGAAGGTGTATGAACATCTAGATACAAGTTTTGCTAATGATTTGGACATTCAAGAGAAATTTCCTTCAAAACCCTAGGAGAGGGAAATGACCTTACCTAGGGGCAACTGAAGCATGAACAAGGTGTGAAATGACGCAATGGAACCTGACATGATGATAACAAACTTCTGAATGATGATAGACTCAGCTGAATAGTGACATAGATTGACATTTGGGCAACTTTGAAAAGAGTGAAAACAAACCCTAGACCTAATGCCTAGTGACCAAATTTTGCTTGAAGACTTATTGAAATGACAAAATTTGATTGTGACACCTTAAAATCACTTGTAAGAGAATGTTCGATCACTGGAGGAAGGATGCAAATACTGACACTAACATTGGCTCTAATGGGGATGGTAGCTCCTTGGAGGTGCCAAGAACGGTAGATCTTTGGGAGAGCAGACCACTGCGTTATCCATTGGGCAATGGAGTCAAAAACTCAAACTGAAATGCATGACTGAAAACCGACACAAATCGACTCTCACTCAACTAAGAACTGACTTGATACTTAAACACAACTGACAAAATGGAAATGATGCTCAAAGTGGAGCTTATTCATCAAAACCTACTCTAACAGTTTCATTCATCACCTGATCAAGTGAAATGAAACAACCAATGCAACCAAGTAAGTATTCCATATCTGCTGTTCGAATTTTCCGCAAGTGCTCACTTATGAACAACAAGCAAGAACTACTGAAAGGCAACTCCCATGAAAACTTGGAAACAGATCTGTTGAATGATATGGATCCTCTATCCGCCTCCAAAAACACTGCATAAGGATCTTGAAATTCAAAGCACACTGGAACTTAGCTCATCTAATGGATTACTTCTCGTTTCCTCATACCATGAATGCAAACTTTGATCTGAGCCTTGTGACGAGACCTCTGCTGGAAATGACAAAGTAACCGGCTGCCGGATCAAATTCATATCAGCGCATGTTTCAAGCTCACATGTAGTCAAAGGATAAAGATGTTGACTGCAAACCTCATCCAAAATATCAGCTATTGGATCATGAAAAACTTGAAAAGACTACTGTAATGTATCCATTGAAAATGTATGACATCCTTCTAGCTGTTCATCTTTTTCTTGAGAGATTTCACGAAGATTCTGCCTTATAAACTGAAATGCTTCGAAACAAAAAGGTATAGAATCTTCCTGCATCATCAAATCATGTATTTCCTCTTCCACAACTCCATCTATAATCTGCCCTTCAATTTCATTTGGTGGCTGCAAATCTGATGCTACAAGCTGCTCAAGAATTTTGTTATCTGTCTCATCCTCAACATTAACACTGAGAGATTGCTGATTTGTTATAGGCTATTCATTTGAAGATTTACTATGCAATCTAACCTTCAAAAAACTGAAATGATTCAAAACAGAATGGTACAGAGTCACCTTGAATCATTAAATCATGTATTGTCCACTTCCAAGTCTTCAGCTGCAACTTGACAATCAATGGCTTTCGGGGGTTGCAAATCTGCATATGAGAAGTCTTGAACAAAATTCTCATCGCTCTCAAGATGATTCAAATCAAGACTTGTTGACATTTGATTTATGATTGCATGGTAGTTATCTTTGATGAACTGAAACGAATCAAAATAAAAAGGCAAAGATCCTTCACTTACTTCAAACTTTGATGCACTTTCCTCATTATTGTCATAGCTGATATGCATCGGTTGATCATTGTATTCAAGCTGCTGAAAGTGAACTTCCTCCTCACACAAACTAGTTGTTGATTAATCTGCAAGATTAGCTTCTTTTTGGAGAACATAATCATCATCATACTGATCAAATTGAGGCAATTCATAATCAAACACACACATCATATCAATAGCTCTCTCTTCTTCACAATGATCTATAAAACAATCACTATGACAACTCGGATCAGAAAAAAAATGTTTTGGGTCAGCCGCTTGTTCTTGAATGTCACTTTCATTTTTTGCAATCATTTTCCAAACCATCTCTTCTACTGCATTTACGAAAAGATCAAGATTTTCCTCTGAAAGTGTCAATTGCTCTGAAATATTATTCTTTTCTTCTTCCTTCAACCTTTCCCTCAAGATCAGCAAATGAGCCTTTATGTTCACTGCCTTGTTCTGCATCTGGTGAAGTGTTGCAATATTCTTTTCTCTCAGCTGAAACTCCATTTCCGGATCAAAGGCACTCGGGTAGTGCAAGAGAGCAGATCTAGAAGAAGGTCTTATATCAACTGGCATCGAATAATATACTTGGTTAAATGTGGCAGAAAATTGTTGTATTGTCTCTCCTGTCATTCTTTTCAACTGATTATACTCTTCTATAATAAGGAAAAGGTTTTTCCTGATCATCCACCTGTCGAGAAAAACTTTGACAAACAATTGGAAATCTGAAATGCTTGCATCAGGCAAGGTTTTGAACCAACTCTTGACTTTGGCTTGCAAAGAAAGAGCAAAAAGCCTTATACTTACATCTTCGCTATCAACTTCAAAAAGGTCTAGAAAAGACTCAAAATTCTGCACATGTTGCTCAGTGTTGACATTCTTACTTTCACCATAGAACCTCGACAAATATAAATCCTAGTTTTTGGGGAAAGCATGGAGAACAAAAGGTAAAACAAGAGGTTTATACCGATCAGGAATTTTGCAAGGTGTAGGGGTATGTACAGCAGTTATAGAATCAGTCTTGGTCTCTTGAGGTTCATCAATCTGAAGATGGTCATCACAAAATTTAGAAGAAAGGTCTTGATCAAGCTCAAAGGTATGCAAATCTTTGGTATTCACAATATTCAAAGGGAAAGAATCAACTACAGGCCGAGGATCTCTTCTCAAATACAATATACTTTGCAAAGCCTTCTTGACATTCTTGGGAAAAGAGAAAAATAATTTATGACAAAGAACAAAATGTCTTGGATGAAATTCCAACTTGAATACTTGATCTGTCCATGTTGTCCTTTCATGTTTTTGCTGGTTGGGATCATCCTCCAATGGAGTCTTTGGATCTGATCTCGAAAATGATTTAGAGTCACCAGGTGAATGATTTCAGCCTTGCCAGTGTCTGATCGTTGTCCACCATCAACAATCAGATCTGAACTCGATACATGTACTGGGGCAATTTATAAGTTAAGTGTTACGATTACAAGCTAGACCAGAGATCGATTGAAGCAGCGTTTATCTACTATGCACTCGCAGAGCAATGTGCAGTTCGAAAGCTACCTGGAGTGACTTTAGACTCCGTCTGTAGCTATAAATCAAATAACACTAACAAGCAAACCAGTTCTTCCCCAGTATGGTCGCCACTATGTTAGCGCTTAAATCTGCCTTAGGCTGAAATAAGGCAAGACTCAAGGCCACATCAAACCACGCTCAGCCTCGTAGCTATCCCTACGAGGACAGGAGAGGGCTCTCTCCGGGTCAAACTCGCCAAAAGATAATCGAAATGGCTTGAGATGACTGAATTGATGACTGATTTTAGGCTAGGTATGAATTACAAAGAGTTTAGAATTGATTTTTAATGATTTTGTTGAAATCAAAGGAAAGGCAGTTTTGGGTGCGGGGATGAGGCACAGTTTTTGTAGAGGTCCACTTGGGGCAAGATAGGCAATTGTTTTGATTCCTTAAAGCAGGTGAGATGGATAGCTTAGACCGGTGAGAGGATAAGGAGAGCAAGGGTTCTCAAGGATTCTCCTTAAACTGAAGAAAACATAGAATATTAAACAAATTTAAAGGCAGAGCATATCAATTTCATGGATTCTACCTTAACACTTCATTTTCTTAATAAGAGAAGATTCAATAGAGATAATGATGCACATACACAAATTACAAGTACTGAGAGAAACACACCATCAAGACATAAAGCCACATGGATCCCAAATAGTGCTGCAAAACCCTGGTCTTTCCTTTGCAAAAATTGCTGATAAAATATGTACAATATATTCTCAAGCTATCCCAAGAGTCCAACCTCTCCAACCTCTGAAAATGATTGAGAAATTACATCATATAGACCATCCTAACTCCTTTCCTTGCCTCTAAGGGTCGAGCTCATCATTCTAGGAGCTGTTTGAACTAATTCTAAACAAGGAACTGAAATCTAGGTAGTCAAATAATTTACCCCTATATGCTAGGAAACTGATTCATTCATTAAATTTTTCACCTTTTAGTGAATGAATCCTCTAGAACAAGTAAAAATGTGCCAAAATTACATCATACACATCAAATTACATCAAGTTGGGTCAAACACCACATCAAGAGGTGAAACTAGTCATAACTGGCTGAAATTCTGAGCTGGAAGGTGAAAATTGTGCCAAAAACCCATGTGCGCCGCGCGCCTTAGCCCTATGCACCGCGTGCCTTTCCACCTGTTTTTGGGGCACTTCTCAGCATTCAAATTGATCTCAGCTTGGCTTTTTGGAAATCCCTAGATGTCTACTTTCTAACCCAAGTGGAATTTTCCAATTTGGTGTCCATTTGACCCTCCAAAAGTGCATTCTCCCGGAAGTACTTCCTGCTGGTGCAAAAAGTAGCAGAAAGGTGATTTTCATGATGTTTTTGAGCCTTTTGGTCACCAAGAACTTGATGAAATGCCTTGGCAATGGCTGAGCATGTGTATTTCATCATGAAAACTCCAAAACTATAAGCCATTTTTTCATTTGGACATCTCAATCCTATGCGTCGCACGAGGCGCGCAGCGCACAGGGAGGCGCGCGACGAACTGGGCTTGAGGCGCGCGACGCATAGAGCCTGTGCGTAGCACCATTTTTAGGAGACTCTTGGAGGCCTTCCCGGTGTCGGAATAAGGTTTAGGATAGCTCGTTGGAAAGGTCTCTAAGTATACTTTCCAAACCAACTATAATTTTTTAATTTGGAGTTGATTTTACCTGTCAAAAATCAAATCTCCTAAGACTAGTCAAAATGTGCCAAATGAGGCTTCCTCAAGGCAGAGTTCTGTTGCAGTCAACTTTTTAATGCCTTCCTCAACTCCAAATTGAGCTCATGATAGCTCATTGGAAAGCTATTTATGTCTAGGCATCATTTGACTCATCAAGAAAGTCATTTGGCCAACCAAGCTAGAAGAAACCTTGATGTTTCCAAGGTCACTTCAGAGTGTAGAAATTTTGAATAATTTAACACATATTCAAAAGAGATTATCCTGATCATGTACTATTGCGGAAAACATACACAATACATAAGCTCCTCTACGTTGATCATCAATATAGCAGCATCAATAACAATAAAACATCAAGAGCATTCACACATTAACACAGTATGTATCCCGGGGAAAGCCTCTCGCTAAAAACCCCAACTATCTGTATATTAATGATTGAGTCATGTAACATTACAAAGTACAATGCTTATCACAAGCAATCCAGTACCAGCTCCACCTGTTACACACAATACAGCTCAGATCTGAATCAATCACTGGCTCAAATCTCTTCCGCTGCTTGCCTGCCTCCGCCGCTCAATACCTGCACAAGAACCGGTGATAATTCCAAGGCATCCACGTCTTTCCTTGGCTAAATCACATGAGAACAATCTACAATGTGGGAAAACTCATTGGCATACTCAATCCCCTGATTTGTGCAAGATCTGGTGCACAACTATAGTCACAACTGATAACAATCTGATTCTCTGACACCTGTCCCTGCTGAACTGAACATGCACTGACATGCAACTGAGTTAACTGATGTATTCATT